>CAKALG010029338.1:0-12587 GCA_916700815.1 Helicolenus hilgendorfi | reverse complement strand
ATGAAATACAGTCACGAGTAAGAACATTACTCATCGCAACTTGATTAAATACTAAACCAACCGCAACCTTGGTTCAACAGGATTTATTGCATTCCAGCGCTGACAAAACTGGCAACCCGTCATCTTGTGGCCTCTGGCTCAGCTATAATGAGAATACTCTCGCCTTTCTCAGCTCTTTCACCTGCACATGTCACCTCCTACACACACTCGCACACACACACAGCACCGATACTGCAGCTCATGTTTTCTAATTGGAAGTTGTAAATGGCTTGATTTGAATAAGTGCCACTAATAAATCAGGCACTAAATAGGAGAGGTTTTTGCAGATATTAATAATTAGCATGTTAATAAATATAACCTTCGGTAGCTGACAGGCAGATAAACACTTCAATTAGTGGAAAGTAAGCAGTATGATAATCTTCTGCTCGTAGGAGGAATCGTGAAAATACATTGATTTAAAAAAAAAAAAAAAAAAATAGTTTGCATCACTAAAAGGTGTTTTGCATTTCTTCAAACAGTAAACAAAGTTGTCCTTGGATGATCGAGCTCACTCATGCATACAGTGAGTGCATGAGAGCTGAAGGAGCGCAGTAAACCAGGTACTTTGCATATTAAAGGGTGAAGCCTGGATTAACAACTAAACCTGCAGGTCTTGAAAACCCTTTGTTCATCTATTTGTAAATTAAATGGAAATTTGTCCTTTGTTATAAGTTTGCTTGTCCTCAACGCCCATCCAGTAAGGATGTTTTAGTATTTTATGCCAGAATCTAATAAGAACTTGGCTGGTTTCAGAGTTTAAAATCATATTTTCTTACATGGACTCTGGTAGATTTTGTATTCCAGTACTCCTTAATCATATATTCCAAGACTATTGGCTGTATGTACGGTAATGTGAAAATGATTTGCAAACTACCTCACGTCCCTCTGGACATTAACCCAGCACATGTAAACACAGCTTATTGGGTAAATCAGATTACTGCAACTCATATAACTTTAATCTGGTTGTTCACAGTAAACACTGTTACAGCGTGTGTAAAGAGATTCTGACGGTAACAAGCTGCTGACGACAGAAATGAATCAGCAACCATATGATTAATCATTTTAGTCAACATTCGCTGGTTCCAGCCTCTAAAATGTGAAGCTTTGCTGCTTGTATTGGTCTGTGAATGTAAACTGAATCGATTTAGTTGAACTGAAGAAGCAATTTGAAGACGTCACCTTGAGCTTTAGGAAATTGTGATGGACATGTTTTACTATTTTCTGGCATTTTGTGGACCAAACAATTACTGAATTAATTAATTGTTAGTTGAAGCCTAAATGGTGTTTATTATAGGGATGTTATTTGTCGACTATTGAGGAAAACTTTTTAAAAAGTTAAGATAATGTTGACAACTCCGTCAGTCTTATAGCTGCTCTAAATGAGAGGAAACAAATGTTGTTGTTGTTTTAAATCCTCACTACAAGTTTGTGATCTTGCCAGAAGAAAGATAGTAACTTCCAACATTTCGGCTACATCACTTTGGTTTACTGGTGGTTTTATAATTGACTTATAATTTACATAACTCATATGAGGAAAAACAATATTTTTTTTAATTAAAAACACTTTTGTTTTCACTTGAATTCCACTGATGATAGGTGTTATAATGAAGAGAGTTTATTACATGACTGTTTATTTAGCACCATGGAGGTTATTTGCATATTCATTGCGGGTGTAACTTCACTGGAACCATCTGATAAAAATGCAGAAGTCTCTCGTTTCAGCATAAAGAAAACAATCACTTGGTAGAGCGACAGAACATTGCTTTTCTTTGTCACATATAGTAAGCTGACTACCTTTAGGTTTTGGATTGTTGGTCAGACAAAACAAGCAGTTTGAAGATGTTGTCGTGGACTCTGGGAAGTTGTAATGGACAGTTGTAACATTTTTAGACTAAAAGAAGGAAATCACTGGATTAATTGCTAATTAAATTTAGTTGCAGCCCTAAAACCAATCACACTCTATGAGGATTTGCTGCTTTTCTTCATCACATATCATAGTCATCTGATTACCTTTAGGTTTAAGATTGTTGGCTAGATAAAACAGTTTGAAGATGTCATTGTTGTGGACTCTGGGAAGTTGTGACGGACAGTTTTTCACAAGTTTTAACATTTTTAGACGTAAAAAAAAAAGGTAATTACCGTATTAAATGCTAATTAAATTTAGTTTCAGCCCTAAAACCAATCAATTAATAACTATTATCATTATTATTACCTACAATCAGTGCTCATGGTGTTGTATTGGAGTCAGTACATTCACACCAGCGTGCCCCCGAGAGGGAGATAATATGCCACCAGCAGCAGCAGCAGCAGCAGAGAGTGAGCGGTGGGCTGGGAGGCTGAGAGTTGTCCTCCTCATCCCCTCCACAGAAAAACAGATCCACAGGCACATAACAGGAAAGCGCCTACATGCCACACTCAACAAAGCACACAGTAAAAAAGAAAAGGCATGCACTGCACACATGCTGCCTCTCTCTGGACTCTATATCTGAGGCCTGGCTGGCTGCAGTCTGTTTTCAAATCATTGCCAGGTGTTCACAGTCAACCGTGGACTCAGGAAGAGGGATTGGTGGGGAGAGACTTCAAAAGTAAACAGCAGGCTTTATGTGGGCCAGTTCTGTTCTGGTCATCTGCCACCAAAAAAAAAAATAGAAACAAGATGCAAAACAAGAGGACAACAGCAGCAGCAGTTTATTGATCTGCATGTCTGCATCAATCTCAATCTCCGATTTATAGTCTCACCCCAGATGTCCATAAACATCTGAGTGAGGTGTTTAAAAACCAAAACCCTGCTGACACTTATAGAGAATATATCACCAAGAAGCGCTCACCACACCTGATGTTAAAATATGTCAAACATCTCAGGCATCAGATCTGATGCTCAGAATGTTTATTGCCAGGTATAAGAGGTATACACTAGGAATTTGCTTTGGTTTTGTTGGTGCAAGTTAAACAGTATAATAAAAAAAGAATAGATACAAACGTTAGAATAAAATAAGAATAAAAAAAATTGAATTTCTACCAATATACAAAATAAGCTATAAACAAAAATAAACAGATAGCATGCATGCATGGGTATGCATGGACAAGATGCCGAGGAGAGCACAAAGGACTGGGAGGAGATCTCAGGGAAATAAAGAAATAGACGCTCAGTTAATTATAGCAATAACAAAATGTATATAACCGAGGAATGACAACAATCTTTTGTCCATTAGTCTGTTTTCTGGTGCGCTTTTTCTGCCATGGCACCGGAGTGTTCCATCAGCAGGTGATCAGAAAGGCACGATACAACGTTAATGTTAATACTCTATAATAGATGATGTGATGTATTGTTATTTTACCTCTTTGGGTGAAAGCAGGAGTTCAATAGTGTCCGCGGTATCCCTCGAACATGCCACTTCTGACAGAGCCACGATGCACGCCTTGCGCTCGGAGAGGAGAACAACTCCTTGGGTTTATCTCCCAAATGCTGGTCGGATGAGGCCGTTTTCCTCAGATGAAACAGCACACTGTGTTGTCTGCGAATAGCGGAGATTATACATGTATATATAAAGGCACACGCTGTAAAAAATAAACGCGCTTTTAATGTCAAGAGGATGAGATGTTTGGAGGCTGCTGCTCTGCTGCTGTGTGACGGTCCTCCTCCTCCTGAGCGCTCCTAGTCCTCTCAGTCCTCTCGCACTGGAACCGAGGGGTGTGTTTACACTGAGAGAGGAAGAGGAGGAGGAGGAGGGGGGCAGGAAATGAACAGAGAGAGAGAGAGAGAGAATGCAAAAAGATGTGGAGGTGGAGGACAGTGTCTCCCAAGGCATTTTCCTCCCACACTCACACAAACAAACACATCACAGTCTGATTTCAATTTTTTTAGTTTGGAGTATTTTTGTGAGTACAATATTTTCCATTTTAAACTACTTTATACTTCTACTCCACTATATATTTGTTTGGTTACGATTGCCCAGAAATCATTATAGATATTTAAATCAATTTCCTCCCCACAAACAATAACCATACACTTCCACGCAACACACATACACTTGTCTTTTTTTATATATATTTACTGTATTGTTATTGTTATTATATATATATCTTCTCCTAATTGTTTTGTTATCACTATTATGTAGTCATATTATTTCTTTATATTAATATTGTCTCTATAGGTGAAGGCTTCAGATAAGATCTTAAATTGTGCAAAACAAATATTTAATTTCTAGCCTAAACTCCAATTTGACAACCACCATAGACTGTATATAACAATGGACTACACGTATCCACTTCCTCTCACTTTGCAGAAGTGAAGCCAAAATATCACGGATACACGATATGCCATCCGAGCGCTGCCGAAGCTTGTTAGCGAGAGAAACTCACAGCTATGAATCATGACGTATCAGCCACTTTTTATAGCATCAAATAACTAATTGAAATTTATCAGAGAAGTGAACACTTGACCGTACATCAGCGTGATAAGAACTACCTGAAATGACAGAAACCGTCTTTTGGAAAACTTTAATTGACTTTGACTTTTTAGTTTGGCACATGTCCCATCCACTAACATGAAGTGGGCGGGACTTATGAGCTATACTGCAGCCAGCCACCAGAGGGCGATCAAGATGTTTTGGCTTCACGTTTGGTAAGCTGTCATATTGTCCATCTTTATATAGAGTCTATGGGTGTACTAGTTATTTTTAAGTAGTGGCGCAAGCACTCAGATAATTTACTTAAAGGTGCAGTGTGCAGGATTTGCTGGCATCTAGTGGTGTGGTTGCAGATTGCAACCAACTGAGTACCCCTCTGCTCACCCCTCTCTTTTCAAGACCAACATGAGCTGCCGTGTGCAAAACTGTGGTAACGCTGTTCACCTCGCTCAGAGGCCATCCTTACCATCATAACTAGGGCTGGGTATCATTTAAAAAATGATGATGCCAGTACCCTTAAAGTGATACCAATACCAATAGAGTGCTTCATTCAGTACCCATCATATGAATGGAAGCCGTGTGGCGACCGATTAATGATGTTTACTTTGTTGTCATTAGGTTGCCCCTAGTTAAAGCAACTAACATTATATTATAAAAGTAGAAAATTGTACACTTCTTAGGACAGCTTGCATACAAACGTGTGCGTATTTTATGGAGATGCCACCGGTAATGACAACTTGGTTACTTGCGGTATTTCCCCGGATTCATCTTTACCTATAGTCCTGGGTAAAGCTAACACAGTATAGCGTTTTGTAAATTTTTAACCATTTTTAGAGTGCAACTTTAGGTTTATAGGCATTTGTTATTTTAATTTAGTTTAAAAACATTTGGTAGATTTTAAAGCATGGGATGGACCCATTGCCACTGTACAGGAGCTGTAGGTTACACTGTTATAGTGAAGTTAGTTAAATGTATTGTTTGTGTTGTGCTTTAACAAACCTCCAGTGATCCATTTAAAAACAACGGAGAAGCCCATAATGTTTGACTGACTCACAGCCCACTCACCACTGAATGGACTCAATGTAAATCCTATAGGGTTTATAAAGACATTGTGGTTTTTGGTCGGGGTAGCCGGGAACGGGAAGTCCAATTATACCCCTGGACATGTTGTGTGAGTCACATCTGTGGTCCTCGTTGACGGGACTTTTGGCCGTGACTAAACTCTTCAGTGGACCCTCGAGGCTGTGATGTTATTGTTTTGTTTGTTTTTATGTACTGGAGTTTTGGTGATTAGAGCTGTTACACACTCGCATCTGGTTTCTTTTCCCCATCAACAGACGGAAATGACTCTATTACTGTAGCTTCATATTCAGGATATTACAGCACAGCGTTCCTGAGAGATGTGTATTTAGCTGAGAAGAGAAACTCATTATGGCAGCAGATGTTTTATATGACAGGAGAGACATCTAGTGGACAGAATGTTCCTGGGAACCTTTATGTCTGGTTGATATTGGCTTTACGTCCTCATTGTTTGGGCTCTCACAGAGCACCCCGCTTTGTGTGTAAAAATAACAATAATATATGCAAAAAGTATTTCATTTAAATGTATATTTTTCTTTTCTTCTGACCTCATTAAAACACTCTTTTTGCCAGTTTGCTTACAAGTTTGATGAAGGTGACAAAATATGAAAATTAGCTAAATGTTATGCATGTTATGCAGGAACTAATACATGTTCCTTTTGTCCTTTTCGCAGATAAAGAAATGAATGTTAAGCTACATAGTGTACGTTACTAATGTTTGGTCTAAATCCCCGTTAGACCTTTTATGAACAAACAGTTTTAACATTTTAATAAGAGAAATTCAAATAGACTCATTTTGGATTTAGGATGGGTCGTTTTTTTTATTAGTATTTAACAGGTGATTATTCAATATTATGGCGTTTTATTTATTAATTAATTTACTTGTTTGTAAATTAGTAAATGAGTTGTTGGGAAAAAATAAACTGAATAGTTTCATATTTATAGTATATGTAAAGAAAAACATCTTCATGGTAGTAAATGCTCCGTCTATATGACACGAGAGACACCTAGTGGGCAAAATATTCCTGGGACTAATACTGTTTATTGACTCAGTGTGAGCAGATCCACAAAAGGCAACATAAGTTTGTAAGTAACTTACCCTCACATATACTTTATATTTATTTTCATGTATATTGTTTTCTCTTTTGATACAAGACAACAATTTGGTAGCTTATTTTCAAATGCATATGTGAATGACACATATTGTTCAAAACCGTTTTTCTTTCATTTCAAATTGGGATGCTCTGATCAGCTCCTCTTTATGGTTTCCATAGAAGACAAATTATATTATTGGAATAATATATTGGAATAATTTACCTACATATTTGTTCTGTCTATATTTTGCTTATTCAAATGTTTAACTCTCACAAATTACATGTGTGTTGTCAGTAATGCTACAACTGACTGACTGTTATAGTCTGAGCTTTGTTCTTATGACGTGTGATCGCTATCCTGAGGTTGGAACTGGGAAATCCCTTTTGTTATCGAGTAGATTGTTTCTTTTTTTCTTGTAGTGCATGTGTTGGGGTTATGCTTTGTATTTATTTATCATATTATTCTTATGTATGTGTATGTTTGGAAAAGAGATGGTACATTTATCCTGATATCATCCATTTGACTTTGATGTACTACTCATTACTTACCTGTGCAGTTACCTCCTTGTGTGCAGTGGCAACTATCTTGTATGAGTTTCAGTTTCTAATCAATAATAATAATAATAATGTTTATAATAAAGTAATTTTTGATACATTTCAAGGTAAATATTTGGGTAATTTGGCAGTAATTCCAAAGAAATTTCAAATAGGTTACTTGCTAATTATCACCTAATTACCATGAATTTTGCGGACCTGTGAAATGAAGTGTTACCAAACTTTGATAGAAACAATTGCTCTTGAAATAGTTGTGCTTATGAGTGACTTTCAAGTGCACAAAAGATAGTTACATGTGAATTCAAGGAGCTTTTTATTGATGATAAGATAATTTCTGATGACCTATATAGAGCATGCAACAGTTTGTAGTGCACACAAAATAGCTTTGCGTTTACAACACTTTGCTCATGTCACTTCATGGGATCTATTACATCTGAACCAATCCTCACATGACTTTTTAACAACGGTTGATGTTACATTAAGATTCCATCTGTGGTGCGGTGAACGCTGGGAGATTAAGCCTTGCTGTCCTTCATTTATCTTTGAAAAGGTCTCTATAGATTGTTGAGATCCAGAAGGGTTTGGTCCAGGGTCTGGTGCATGTCCAGGTTCTCTTCTTTGGCTTGGGCCAGTTTCTCTGGAGGAGGAAACAAAGTCACAGCTGACTTTCCAAATACATTTCCTGTCTGGAAGTGAAGCCCTCGAATTCTACTCAGTCTTTATGCACAGTCAAATTTTTCGACATACTACGCTGTGACTTTTTTAATATAATTTTCGACATACTATACTATGACTTTTTTTTAATGAAATTATCGACATACTATACTGTGACTTTCTTTATGAAATTTCCGACATAATATGACTTTTTTTTCATAGAATCTTTCAATATTCTACAAAAAAGTCATAGTATATTATGTCGAAAAAACTCAATGTGGTATGTCAAAAAAAGTCATAGTATAGTATGTCGAAACATTCATGGAAAAAAAGTCATAGTATAGTGTGTCAATAATTTTATGAAAAAAAAGTAATTGTACAGTATGTCGAAAAAAGTGATAAAAAAGTCATAGTGCCGTATGTCCAAAAAAGTGATAAAAAAAAGTCATAGTATAGTATGTCCAAAAAGTGGTCAAAAAGTTACAGTATAGGATGTTGGAAAAAGTGGTAAAAAAAAGTCAGTCTACTATGTCGAAAAGTGGTCAAAAAGTCATAGTATAGTACGTCAAAAAAAGTGATAAATCCAAAGTATAGTATGTAGAAAGAGTCATAGTCTAGTATGTCGAAAAAAGTGACAAAAAAGTCAAAGTACAGCATGTTGAAAAAAGTGATAAAAGTTCATAGTACACTATGTCAGAAAAGTGGTAAAACATTAATAGTATAGTACGTCAAAAAGTGATAAATCCATAGTATAGTATATAGAAAGAGTCATAGTTAAGTATGTCCAAAAAAGTCGTAGTATAGTTTGTCAAAAAAAAGTGGTAAAAAACGTTTGAGTGTATAGTATGTCGAAAAAAATAGTATAGTACAGTATGTCATACATACTATGACGTTTTTCGACATAATTTACTATTCACCATACATTTTTTTCAACATAACACAACATCTAAATAAAGGAAAATTAAACCCCTATTTTCTATTTTCAAAAGGGACCTCATGGACAACCACCTCAGTGCTTTAAGACTAATGAAAGGAAAACATGCAAAGTGCTCCTTTAGACCTGATGAAGAACTGAACACATATGATGATGACCCTTAGAGCTACTATGGAAAAGTGCAGTCTTATTTATTTGTTTTGTTATAATATAATTTCATATAATTTAATCTAATGTGCCGTGTATGTTAAGATGTTTATTGAGTTCATAATACTATGCTTTGATGTTTGTAAATTAGTTATCTTCATTAAAAAAATAAGTAAGAAAAGGTACCCACACCGAGCTCAGTGGAGTGAAGGAAAGACAGATAGCATTGCTGTGCATCAAAGCTTATTTCTGTTACAACTAGGCAACATTATGGTGTGCTGTTTATTATCCATGCACTGCTTATCAACGATAAATAGAAGAAGTAAACAAAAGAGAAAGAAGACAAGACTGGCAGGAGACAGAAAAGTCAAGAGAGCTTTAATACATTTATTACAGAGGGTGGGGGGTGGTGGGGGGTATTCAATAAAGAGAAGACATTAACTCAGTGAACCTGCAGACACACAGCAGTGACTGGGTGAGCAATAACCTCACCCTCTGTACAAAGACTAGTGCTGTGTAACACAGCTACAGGTTACTGAAGGGGTGGGTGGATTTGGCACATTGCATTTCTAGAATCTTCCAGCCCCTGATACCACTGTGGAATGGAACAAAACAACAGCAAGCAGGCGGAGAAGAGTTCAGACAGGAAGGAGGAGCAAAGAGGAAGTGAGAGAGGCGCTACAGTGTAGTCATGTCGTTGAGGGCCAGGTCCAGCTCCTCACTGAGAGCCTTGCCCTTCAGCTTCTGAGCATACACTTCATCTGGAGGAGGAAGAGGAGGAGGACGCACACACAGATAGAGAGACGAACGACCGAGCAGACAGATGTACAGAACGGAAATGGAATGAGGTGAAAGGACAGGAAAAAGAAAATGAATCAAAAGTGGTAACCCTCAAACTGAACAACTGATTCAGCTGTTATCAGGCCATTGAAAAGGCATTATCAGTCGCTAAAAGCACCATCGATTTGGGTTAATAGGGGCCTACTACGCCTACTACATTGTAAAAGTGTAAGTGAAACTTAAAATCAACATCTTCTAACATGTAAAACTGCATGAAACGTTTCTTTTTGAACACAAACAAAAAAGCTTATTTAGGTTTAGGCAAAAGAACTACAAATTGTTTAGGTTTAGACCTAAAAAAACCCAGTTATGTTTGTGCAATAAAAGTACAACTTCTTTAGGTTTAGGCAATAAAACTACAACTTTAGGTTTAGTCGTAAAAAAACAGTTAAGTTTAGATAATAAAACTACAACTTCTATAGGTTTGGGCAACAAAACTACAACTTATTTAGGTTTAGGCAATAAAAAAACAGTTAAGTTTAGATAATAAAACTACAACTTCTATAGGTTTGGGCAACAAAACTACAACTTCTTTAGGTTTAGTCATAAAAAAACAGTTAAGTTTAGATAATAAAACTACAACTTCTTTAGGTTTAGTCATAAAAAACAGTTAAGTTTAGATAATAAAACTACAACTTCTATAGGTTTAGTCATAAAAAACAGTTAAGTTTAGGCAATAAAACTACAACTTCTTTAGGTTTAGGCAACAAAACTACAAACCCATCCATCACCCCTGACCTCCACCCCTTATGGAGTTTCACACTGTCTATACTACAGCGCCTGACTTCTGCTTCTGCTCCTGTTATAATTTCTACGGTCACTAGAGGTCGCTGTTGTCTTCTTTTATAGCTTCTTTCAGTGATGTACTAGTGAATAGATGATATTAGCGGGTGTAATAGGCCCCTATTGACCCACATCTATGGTGTTTATAGCACCTGATAACGCCTATTTAACAGTCTACTCGCCTGAACTGAACGACCAACAGTCCCTGGAGTTAATGTCATCACACCAGCTGGTTACTGCAGCTCACCGAGCACAACAGCTACATCTCATTCAGCCAAATGATGTAACCCCTGATCTCTATAGACTAGCACACTCAGACTGAACAGGTCATGCAGTGTCATCAATGAATGCTACAACACATGCCAGAGACAACAACGGGATCAGTATCAGGCCATGCCTACACACTTCCTAGATCAGTTATTAATGAAATGATCAGTTGCATTCAGGTGACCCTCTGGAGGCCGACAAAGCTGAAATTCAATCACACTCTAAAATGAGTCGTGCGGCTCAAACTTTGGGCCAGAAACGGGTTAAGAATCGTACAGCGCATGCCCAGCTTTAGAGGTGATAAACTGCTGTCCAGCCAGTCATCAATTCAGTTCCAACAGGCAGAACTGGAACTAGCAAAGCTGTTTGTTACTTTAACATCAATCACTGCAGGTCAGGGAGCAGACATGTTACACAGGTGAGTGAGCGTTAAATACCTTCCAAATCATCGATGGTCTTCTCCAGCTTGGCCACAGATCTCTCGGCAAACTCGGCACGGGTCTCCGCCTGTGGACACGAAACCACAGCACGCCACATGTGTCAGCACACAGTCGGACATGAGAATGTATGAACACTTCAACCCTCACATGGAGGAGTAAGCAACGGAAAGAAAACCTCACCTCTTTCAGTTTGTCACTAAGAACTTTAATTTCTTCTTCGTATTTGTCCTCCTTTTGTGTGTACTGAAAGCCAAACATCAAAAGATATTAAAATACATTTACAACTCTTCATGAATATGAGATATTGAATTTCTTTAAGAAAAGCAAGTGGGATAATTATGCGTAATTGAGTGTGAAGTAGTGAAATGTTAAGACAGCTGACGGGCATTTGAACCTTGCTATTATGTTACTTTAACCTAACTTTACTGCTCCAGTGTATCCTATGCTAAAGGAGATAAGAAAGGAAGCATTGAAGCATCCTTCCTAAGCAAAAAAGACTTTTCGACTGCAGCCACAGCTTCATTTGTTCAAAGAACCTTCCTCTGAACTCTTTCTCAGGTCTCTACGTCTCTACTGAGGACTGGATGTGTGCTGTGACTGGCTGGTCTGGCCTGCGGCTGAATGCCTACTGTACCTTCTCAGCCTGGGCTTCCAGTGACTTCAAGTTGTTGGTGACATTTTTCAACTCTTCCTCAAGGTCACCCGATTTACTGAGCAAGGTAAGGGAGAGGAAAAAGCAAGAGAAGAAAGAAAGAAGTAGTGATTTGAAAGGCAGGAAAGCAGAAGAGCTCAAACCCTGACATCGTTTTGAAGGACCGCTCCGACATCCTGTCTTACTCAGAGACAGAAGATGGACATCTGTCCTGGAGCTGCTCTGCTTAACATCGGACTCTGAGCAAGACAGCGAAAGAGGCTTTAAGCAAAGTTTATAAATGGAAAATGTAGACATGGTTTGGTGGCGGATTCCAACCAAAGTTAAGATAAACTGTAGATTAATCACAAATTAAAAGATAAGTCTGGTGTTATTCTATAGTTTTCCAGTCCCATCCGCAGACCCGAACCAACATTAGCTGCATCTTTCAATACTTTTGGACTTCAGCCACATAATTTAATTTTATTTAAAAGGGACCAGTAATTTCCTAAAACAGATGGCCACTCTAGTTTTTAACACGTTAGCCAAACAGAAGCACTATTTTCATCAATACATATATCCATTATCTGTAACCGCTTATCCCATTCAGACTGATCCTTTAAGTACATTTTACTGCACAATGAGTACATTTACTGATGATACTTTTGGTACATTTTACTAGTAAAAGAACTCATTGTGCAGTAAAATGTACTT
>CAKALG010029330.1:0-18968 GCA_916700815.1 Helicolenus hilgendorfi | reverse complement strand
TGACCGAGCGGACGCTACTGGTCCTGCTCCATGGGCCCAATGGATGCGGAAGATCGCTGTAAGATCCGGGTACTTTTCCACTCGGAGGTCGAGCTATTTTGGCTTCATGCGCCACAGAGCAACTTTTATAGGAATAAAAGGGGCCCCGCCTCCAACGCTGTATCTACTTCTCTTTATACATCCATGATGGGTACCCACGAGTCTCCCCTTTACAGACACGCCCACTTTATGATTATCACATGCACTTTGGGGCAAGTCATAGTCAATTGTACTAGTGAGGGTTTCTGGACAATATTTGTTTTGTGTTGTTAATTGATTTCCAATAATAAATATATACATACATTTGCGCAAGCATATTTCTCCACTCTCTCCCTTTAAGGTACATTTTGAGCAGAAAATGTGATTAATTTGCGATTAATCACGATTAACTTTGGACATCATGCAATTAATCGCGATTAAATATTTTAATCAATTGAAAGCTCTACTAATTAGCACTGAACGCAAAATGCAGCTGTGTCTGAATGTCATTACCTTTGCAGGAATTTAATCATAAACCAAAGTATTGACCACTCATGGTGGCGCTAGATGAGAAGTCAGAGGATCACCAAAGTCATTAGCAGTAAATCCCTGGGAACTACGAATGTCTCTGCAAAATGTGCCAATCCATCTAGTAGATGTTGAGATATTTCACAGAATGAGTGAAGACTTTGACCCGCTAGAGGTGCTACCAAGGTCATTAACCTTCATTCTCTGGGCACAAGGGATATCTATACCAAATTTTATGGCAATCTATATTTCATTCTGTAGTTGTTAAGATATTTCAGTCTGGACTAGAGTGGTGGACTGTCTTACATTGCCATTCCTAGAGCCATTGCCGCATTGTAGCATGGATACAAATTAAATTTACATTTTTATATTTTATTTTAAATAAAACTATATGGAAACATCTTGCAAGCATAAACATAATGAGCACATCATGTGAAATCAACTCCACATTGAACTGTATTAAAATGCCATCCAATTGCTATTAATTAATTGAGCGTCGAAAAGTAGCTGCATGAAACGAAGACAGAAACAAGAAGCAAAGCAGAATGTGGCACATCGCAACCTGGTTCCTTGAGTTTCCAAATTCAGTTCAGTCTAATTAATTCACTTCATTAAACCAAATGTGGTCAATACGAAGGGGTTTGCATGAAAAATGTGATTAGCTTGCAGATGACACCTCGCATCTTGACACCAGGCCAGCTACACACTTCAAGCTTGCAGTATAGCTGTAGCTACATAAACTGACCAAACACTGCAGTATGTTCCGGGGTCTGATTGATAATGACCCCTTCTGTGAGGGTAAACTGGTGCTCCATCTGTAGCTGGAAGAAAAATAGCAGAGCAATTCAACACCCCCCGCCCCCCATCTCCATGCTCTACAAGAAAACAAATTTGCATTGTTGGGCCCATTGGTGGCTGTGTATTGTGATGTAAATACTCTACTGCATAGACATGCATGTAAATCCAACGATGGGCAAATTGTCCAATTCCAGTGCTCTTACAGTTCTGCATGGCTGGTGATTCAGCGAGCATCTGCATTAGAAATGCTTTGGAGTGCTCAGGTTAAGAAGCACTGTGTATCGTTCAAGCCGTGTGATTCCCTATATTCGGCCTGGCCCTGTAGTTCAGCGGAGAGGTGTAGAAATGCATCTCCATCCTAGACTTCTCAGCCCCCCATACTGCAAGTGTCCCATTAACAGTTCCTCTAGGAGATTGGCGAGATTGACTCTCAAAAGCTTCCCTTTGTGTTTCAAATGCATGGCGCTTTTGTTGGCTTATAGCTACAAGGTTCTACAAGACTGAGCAAGGCAATCAAAACAATCACGCATTCACATGAAATTAGAAAGTAGAAGAAAAAACGCTTCGATAAAAGAAGCAAACACTGTGCACAATCCTCGTCACAATCAAAATTTCAATCAGACGGTATATGGAAAATAATGAAACAATTTTGAGCATGCACGGGTCCGACCAGAAGGTTGTTGTTTATAACGTTAAACTGAAGAGGCTGGTAACAACTCTATTGTGCGTTAGGCATGCCTCTTATTGGTGAGCAGAGCCCCTGCATGTCAGGCAGAGGTGGGGCACTGTCCCTAGAGTCCACTATCACAGCAGGTTAACCTGGCACTGCTTTTCTAAGGGCTGATTGCCAGGCCCCCTGCAGCTCGAGGTAAACTGACAATTTTCCATCAGCAGGGAACATGGCTTTATTAGTAAAAGTAGGGGGGATGGTGGGAGGTAAGGGAGAAAAGTGAAATCAAGTTCACGGAGTAGCTGTACTTGTGATGTAGGAGAGCAATAAAGTGTGATGGCAGATCTTAATCCTAAAATTAATTATCAGTGTCTAATGTAAAACAATGAATGGGTGGTTAAATAATATCAGAACAAGATTTAGATCATACAATCCTGTGACTGACAATAAGAAATCCATTCCAAAGCTTATACAACTTCATTTTGGAGAAATTTTGCAAAATAAGCTCTGGGGTATATCTTTCAAAGTAGTCACATAAGACTGTAAAAGACAAGTCGGCATCTAAAGACTCACTTTAATGTCAAGCAGGATCTCATCTTGAGTTGACTTTCTGACAGGTGGGAAAACATTCACCTGCATAAAAACTGCAGCCCTTGTATCAGAGATGAGACAGACTCTGCAAACAGCAAATCAATACCATCCCCAGGCTGCATGTGAATTTGGAAGGGCCAACTGAGCCAAAGATATTACATTTATAAACAAAACACAAGTAAATCTACAAACAAACACAGGCCGTGAAAAAAAAAGCACAACTTAGAGGGCAAACAAGCAGTGCCTTATGGTTTTCAAGGTCTCCATTTGTTTTTCCGTGTTCCACTGTCAGGTGCGGAGAGAGGGGAGAGCAGTGGAGAAGATGGCGAGCCGTAGAGGGTTAAAAGGCCATGGCTGGGATTATAGCACAAGTAAGGACCCCATACTGTGGCTTGACATGCCGACCAGCTTACAGTGCATTTTCCTCTGACAATGCAGGGTCACACACGGTCAGAAAGCATGAAATGTTTTCACACGCATGTTGAAAGACAAGCTCAATGTTGACGAGCCTCCTTCCTAGAGGTTATCTGCTAGCATTATGTTTTTTTTAATAACAAAGTCATGTTACAAAGTCAAAATCAAATTGTGGAAAAGAGTGTTTTTTTATTTAACGCATACTTGTGATGTGTGACCTTGACGGACAGTATAACACGCCGGGAGGTTTATAGTTCAGTGTTTTTGGACTGTATTAAGAAAAAACATTGAAAACGTCAAAAAGTCCAATAATATACAAAGACAAATATCAATCATGGCAGGCTGTTCTCATACACCGTTCGTAGCGATACCTATGAAAAGGAATGCACTGTAATTCATATATACCCTATGAAATCGATTCGTATGTAATCCACGTAATGGTGAACCAGGAAGTATAAAGTGTGCCAAACGCCAAGTAGGGAGGAGGCCGTTGTCCGTATCCCGCGTGAAACCAAAAGTCAACGTTGATTTATTTGTCACGTATCTTCCGTACTTAAGTAACGCCACTTCTGGAGTTATTTGAACTCAAACCACAATCTTTTCCTAAACCTAACTAAGTAGTTTTGTTGCCTAAACCTAACCAAATTGATCTTTTCCTAAACCTAACTAAGTAGCATTGTTGCCTAAACCAAACCAAGTTGTTCTTTTCCTAAACCTAAGTAGTTTTTTTGCCTAAACCAAACCAAGACGATCTTTTCCTAAACCTAACTATGTAGTTTTGTTGACTAATCCTAACCTATTCAATCTTTTCCTTGCCATCACGTAACTTCCGCACTTAAGTTACGCCACTTCCGGAGTTATTTTAATCCTAACCACGATATTTTACTAAATTTATCTAAGTAGCTTTGCTGCCTAAACCTAACAAAGTTGATCTTTTCCTAAACCTAACTAAGTAGTTTTGTTGCCTAAACCAAACCTAGTTGTTCTTTTCCTAAACCTAAGTAGTTTTTTTGCCTAAACCAAACCAAGACGATCTTTTCCTAAACCTAACTATGTAGTTTTGTTGACTAATCCTAACCTATTCAATCTTTTCCTTGCCATCACGTAACTTCCGCACTTAAGTTACGCCACTTCCGGAGTTATTTTAATCCTAACCACGATATTTTACTAAATTTATCTAAGTAGCTTTGCTGCCTAAACCTAACAAAGTTGATCTTTTCCTAAACCTAACTAAGTAGTTTTGTTGCCTAAACCAAACCTAGTTGTTCTTTTCCTAAACCTAAGTAGTTTTTTTGCCTAAACCAAACCAAGACGATCTTTTCCTAAACCTAACTATGTAGTTTTGTTGACTAATCCTAACCTATTCAATCTTTTCCTTGCCATCACGTAACTTCCGCACTTAAGTTACGCCACTTCCGGAGTTATTTTAATCCTAACCACGATATTTTACTAAATTTATCTAAGTAGCTTTGCTGCCTAAACCTAACAAAGTTGATCTTTTCCTAAACCTAACTAAGTAGTTTTGTTGCCTAAACCAAACCTAGTTGTTCTTTTCCTAAACCTAAGTAGTTTTTTTGCCTAAACCAAACCAAGACGATCTTTTCCTAAACCTAACTATGTAGTTTTGTTGACTAATCCTAACCTATTCAATCTTTTCCTTGCCATCACGTAACTTCCGCACTTAAGTTACGCCACTTCCGGAGTTATTTTAATCCTAACCACGATATTTTACTAAATTTATCTAAGTAGCTTTGCTGCCTAAACCTAACAAAGTTGATCTTTTCCTAAACCTAACTAAGTAGTTTTGTTGCCTAAACCAAACCTAGTTGTTCTTTTCCTAAACCTAAGTAGTTTTTTTGCCTAAACCAAACCAAGACGATCTTTTCCTAAACCTAACTATGTAGTTTTGTTGACTAA
This sequence comes from Helicolenus hilgendorfi, assembly GCA_916700815.1. NCBI lineage: Eukaryota > Metazoa > Chordata > Actinopteri > Perciformes > Sebastidae > Helicolenus > Helicolenus hilgendorfi. The sequence goes on along the minus strand of CAKALG010029330.1, from coordinate 14,032 downwards.
TCCTAACCTATTCAATCTTTTCCTTGCCGTCACGTAACTTCCATACTTCTGTTACGCCACTTCCAGAGTTATTTTAACCCAAATCACAATCTTTTCTTAAACCTGACTAAGTAGTTATGTTTCCAAAAACCTAACAAAGTTGTTTCCTGTGCAGACGGAAGTTTAGTTTGAAAAGACAGTATGTATGTAATGGGTGGAAATTGACACGTTGCTGGACATTCGTAGGAAAATGCACAAAAAATTTGGAATAAGTTTCACATTAATCACATGAACCGTTGTATGAGGATAAGTTGATCATGGCGAACTCCCTTTAAAATCATTCTGCAAGACAACCTGTGTGTACATAGGCCATTACTCTCCCTTCACTTTTAATGAGAGGCCATGAGGACATAGTGTGGTAGTTACTGATCAGCATGGGAGCTAGCTACCCCTGCCACTGATGAACTCATCTGTCTGTCTGTCCACTCCACCCTCAGACATGTGCTAACACGCATAATCGTCATAATTCTACTCTTGCCCATGGCTCTGTCACCTCAGCCACCTGATTAGGGCCTAAGTCCCAAAGGTATCAGTGTTAAAGCTTTAGTAATTCCACCCTTAGCTTCACACCACCCCGTCTATAGCCTCTCCATTAAATACGGCATATTTAAGGCAGCGAGAGAGGTTGTGTATGTGTAGTGTTAAAGCACACAGGGTGGGGAGAGGGGCTGTTATTCTCTGCGAAACTCTCTGTGCATCTGACAAAAAACAAGGATGCTTCTCAATGTGTCATCTACATTGTTCCCCAATGCAGCACAGGATTGTCTTTTATCAACAGCCAGCAATGACACTTTCCAAATATTTAACACATAGGGGAATTTCTCATTCAATCTGAGTGTGTTTAAACTGTTTTCCCTTCAAATAAAAAAAAAGCCCCTCCTCCAAATCTTATTTATTTCCACCAGCCGTGAAAATATCTGTCATGAATACCGCTCTTTTCATGTAATTCCCCATCCTCCTGCTTCACTGTAAGCGGCTGTCAACAGTGTGTCTGATTTATTTCTCAAGTGTTGGTGGGACAGGGGCTCCCGCATGGCACTCCTGGACCAGGAGGGGGGGACGTTCCAGAGGGGCAAGCCTCAGTTCCCCTGACTCAAGAGACTCTAGGTGGGAAGTAAACTTAGCCAACACTCCTGAAGCAGGGCATCGCACACCCATCAACGCCTCCTTTGCAGGTGAGCGGAGAAAAACAGGAGACAGGAGGGGATGTCAGTCTGCAGCAGAGCACTGAAAAGAGCCACGCATGAGGCCTTTTTTTGGAGTCATGTTTATATTCATGTTCCACAAGACAAATATGGATCCTTCAAAAAAAGATATGCATAAACCTGACATCGAGAAGAGTAAAAGCACACTGACGAATGTGTGGTAGCATGACACGTTTTATCACACATGTAGGCAGACATAGCACGCTACTATCCATCAGTATGATGCCACTCAATTTGTGGCCTTGTCTCTGGCCTTTCTCTGGGTAAAAAATATGGTCTTAAAACTTTCACAAAATGAATTGCAACTTATTTTACTACTGAAGGTACATGTTTACACTTAATACCTCACAAGCAAATGAACAGGAGCATTTACAAATACAATTTTGAATGTCTAATCAAAGAGCACATAAAGGGTAACCTAAGTATTTTTCAATCTAGACCCTTTTTTCCCATGTTTTTGTGTCTAACTGACTAATAGGGACAACAATTTCTGAAAATTGGTCCAGTATTGAAGGAGAGCACTATAGACAGCAGCTGCTCATATGGCCGCCATGCAATCCTATTGGGGCAAGCTGGCGCCGTCATTTACGTCCAATAAAAGTGCTTGTTTTTGCCGTGAGATGCTCTGATTGTTATTAGAAGTGTCTGACATTATGGAAAGAGTTTTGCTCAAGGAGAAGTCTCGTTCTGAAATCTGGCGATTTGACGTGTCGCCAGAACAAAACGGTGGAATAGTGGAATACATTCATGGTGTGCTAGCCGGGCAGAGTTTGTTGTGTTGGAGTATAGAACGAGTAGCTTAGTGTTATCTAAAAAAAATGTAATGTCATGGCTGATTATTTTGATGATTTCGACAATGTGGTTGAGGTCTTAATAATAATAATAAATTCAACTTCGATAGCGCTTTTCAAAGACTCAAAGATGCTTAAAATTAGAATTCGATGGCCACCCGTAATTATTTGAGCCAGAGTAACTAAGTGGTTTTCTCGCCTGAACAGCAGATGTTTGCGTGGCTTCAGTTGCTTTTGTTTGGTTTTACATTTCAGGGGCCAAATGGCTGACATTAAATCAGAGGTTGATGTAGGAAAAGTAACATCTTTGCATAACAACAGGCAATCGGGGTAGAGAAGTTCAACAAAATGCGCATTAACCTGTGGCACTTTATTCTGTTATGCCTATAAATAAATGCCTGCTAAATGAAAGGAAATTAACAGAACAAAATTATAAACTGTTAATTTATCCAGTGTTATACTCATACCGGGGTACTATCTTGAGGAGCCTTACACAACGGATAACACTGCTGTAACCTGTTAGATTGCTGGCAAAAAAATCAATCCTGTCAATGAGAAATACACAAAAACACCCGGACTCTAACAGGACTGGACTGGACTGGGCATTGACATGTCAAGTGCCAGCTGACTGCCAGTCAATACACTCACTGACCAGAAAGGTCTCTCACTGTCAGGGGACTGCAAGGAATAAGGGAGAGAGAGAGAGAGAGAGAAAAAAAATGGAGGTGAAAGTCAATCAAATTAGCTCCTTCCAGCCCACTAAACTCGAGAACCAGAGGCTAGAAACCATAGCCTCTTCTGAGAGAACTGACGATGTCTATGGGGTGCAATCTGAGCGGCACCCTGCGGAGAAAGGCTAGCACTGTTGAAGCCTGAAAAAAAGTGCCTGACCTCTTCAGATTTCCAATCAAATATAACATTCAAGAAGAAATACAATCAATAGCCTGTATCAATCTAGTGACCAAATGCTGTTTTTTAAGGAAATGCAAAAAAAAAAAAAGAAAAGTTGAGCAGTGCTGATTTGCATGTGACAAAGCCTACACCAGTGTGCTATTTGTTTGTCTCTCTCCCCCGGTGAATGGAACCCTCTGGAGAGAAGCAGACAGTGGAAACGCTGTTAAGATCAGAGTGATAATGACTTACTGAATAAGAGTCTGTATCATGGGGGACTGCAACTGGTTTGATCCCTGTCCTCTTTCATTTCTGTCTCATTAGATAAACCTGTGGAAAAAGTCAGACAGCCTTTTGCCACCGATGTGTTTTAAGACATTAAACATTCAACACAGTCGTGTCACAACACATCACAAATTAAATCATCTCAAAGTGAAGGGAGGTTCGCTGAGAACTCACGTCGCTGTTTTTCCTTTAGATTAAGCTCGTGTCAAGGGGTTGTCTTGTAAGATTTTAGAGAGAAATCAATAAACAGTTTGTGAAAAGAAGAGAAAGCGGAGCAGGTGACAGATGGCTGGGAGGCTAGTGTGTGTGTGGGGGGAGTAGTAGGGGGCATATTCAACTCATTCCTGTGTCATGTCATATAAATCTATTTGAATATGAGCGCTGACTCTTGTTTTCTGATCACTTCCTCGGATTGAATGTGAGTGACAGCAGAGGAGGGGGGGCGTGCTCACACCTAGGTTCACTGGCATAAACAAAAACAGCCCTTCTGAAACTTTTTTAATGTGTCACAATGAATGTTCAGACAGGAAAGATCAACCAGGAGAGCTGGTTCGCAGATTCCACGTCTTTATGAGCGTTTTGTTGTCGCCGTCAGAGAAAACAAATCAAATGCCGTTCACTATGAAGATGATGAAAAATCACAAATGTGCTTCCTTTAATGGCTTATCAATGCTGTCTTTTTAAATAATGATATTGACTAATATCTTGCAGACGACAAAAGCCGGGCTGTTCACCATGATCACATTTTCACACAGGGCCGATTGAGCCAATAATGTGTCAAAACAAGGACTGGTACTCACACTCTGTCTCACACTTCATTTGTTTTTTTGTCTTAGTTTTTTTTTTTCCAACTTAAAACAAGTAAGCACTATGATCAAAAGTGCCAAATATATTTTTCCTGACCGTGTTAGTCTTTTAGCTGTATTTTTAGTTTTTCCTGCAAAGCTGAAATAATGGATTTAAATGGAGCTAAAGCAGCAATTTGTAATTCAGTTTTCAGTGATGATCGTGTTCCCTAGTTTGGTCCTGATTTGGCCTCTGAACTCGACTCTGACGTTGGTCTCGCATCAGCTTCATCTGAGGTGCTTTTTAAAGGGGACATATCGTGCTCATTTTCAGGTTCATATTTGTATTTTTTGGTTTCTACTATAACGTGTTTACACGCTTTAATGTTTAAAAAACACATTATTTTTCTCATACAGTCTGTCTGAATATACCTGTATTCACCCTCTTTCTGAAACGCTCCGTTTTAGTGCCTGTCTCTTTAAGAGCCCTCCAGAAAAAGCCCAGTCTGCTCTGATTTGCTTGTGAGAAAAATATGGTGTACCTTTGCAAAGGTAGGTTACATACCAAATCGCATACTTTTTCGTTTTACTTTTAATAGAAACGGCAGCTGCCGTCCCAAAGTACGTATACTGTTGCGTGCAGTACGCATACATTGTGTCTTGAATAGGGCTGTCAAAGTTAATGCGATAACACGTTAATGCAAATTCATTCTAACGCTACTAATTTCTTTAACGCATTAAGGCAATCGGTCTTTCGGAGGTTGTAGCAGACTCAGTTTTAAAGCTAAACATCATATGAAACTATAAAACCTAAGAAATCCATTGGTACTAACCATTTCTTACTAGCTTTGAGATTAAATAACGCTCCAAACTTGTGCTAAATTTTGGCAAGGAAAAACTGTCATGGCCATTTTCAAAGGGGTCCCTTCACCTCTGACCTCAAGATATGTGAACCTTTACAGACATGCCCACTGCGGGTCTAATAAAGGAATATCTTATCTTATCTTATCTTATCTTATCTTTATGATAATCACATGCAGTTTTGGGCAAGTCATAGTCCAGTCAGTTGGGGTTGAGTTTGCCATGTTATGATTTAACCATATTATTTTTTATGCTAAATGCAGTACCTGTGAGGGTTTCTGGACAATATTTGTCATTGTTTTGTGTTGTTAATCGATTTCCAATGATAAATATATACATAAATTTGCATAAAGCAAGCTAATTATCCACTCTCATGTTGATAAGAGTATTAAATACTTTAGAAATCTCCCGCTAAGGTTCAGTTTGAACAGATAAAAAATGTGCGATTAATCGAAAATAATCATGACCAATCATGCAATTAATTGTAATTAAATATTTTAAGCGTTTGACAGTCCTAGTCTTGAACCTTGACCCTCTTGCTCATATATCCGCTGCGCAGAGGATTGTGGGTCAGAATAGATGTAGTAGGACATCCTGGTATTTTTGGCATAACGCAGAAATAGTATGGTATAGTATTGGAACACAGAGGTAGTTCTCAAGCTATTCTAATGAGCCTGCATGTGACATATAGGAAGGGGAGCCAAAACAAACTGTCTGGGTTGTCTTGTTTTACAGTTTGTGTGTTGGTAGGCACTCCAGATACCCAAATATATGTGCACAAGCCCTGAACAAGTGTGTTTTTCCACAATATGGCACCTTTAATGATGAGGAACGTGTGGCAGACTTTTTCCAGCGTGAGCTTAAAATATGAAAATGCAAAAAAAATGGCCAAGAGGTATGTTCCATTACTTGCCAGCATCCCTATAAAACAGAAAAACACACACCACCCAGTCACCCTTTCTGCACTGCGTCCCCCCGGGGCACAGCTCTGGCCTGTTTGAAGATCAAAGGAGCCGAGGTAAAACAGCATGTTTACAGGTGTGAGGAAATTGAAAATTTCCTCGGCTGAGTGTGGTTTTGGAATGGAAGAGGAAGTCTACGCTCATACGTCTGCGTGGGGGACGTCATGACAAGTTTGTTTTCTTATATTTCAGCATCTGCACTCACACACACATCACACGTCCCATGCATGGAGTAAAAGGTGTGCATAAACTGTGAATGCATTAAAGCAAAGCTGATGATATTCGCCACTGTGTGCCTGCTATGTTCTGTGTTCTGCTGGCAGATAATTGCTCTTTGATGGTACACCTGCTCCTGTCTTGGAAGAGCCTTGGCTGAAGCAGAAAAGAGTTACCTGAAAAACGCCTCATATTAACAGCACATTACCCATTGTGGCAAATACAGAGAATTGGCAAGGTGTTGTGTAGGAGCCATATTGAGAACCTCACTGCAAAAGCAACAGCAGGGGAGGATGCTGAGTTTGTGAGGGATTAGTTGAATTCTAACACTTTTTTTGGGGGGAGAGACCACAACAATGAGCACACCTCAGTCGAGCTCGAGTATGTCATTTACTCTGCACCTCTCCACTTTGTGTTTCTCTGTGTGCATGAGTAGGGCCAGTCATGCCAAGCTTTTTCTGCATGAAAGGGAGAGTGTTAAGCTTTTGAGGCTATTTGTGCTTCTGACTCTGTAGTGTTTGTGTCCGATGGGAGGCGCCTGCGCCAGCTTCCTTAAAGGAGTAGGGGGTTTTGTTTGTTTCTCCGCCGTGCCAGGAGAAGTGACAGCCATTCCGGCTCTTTTCACAGAAACACATTCATCTGTGTGAGAAAGGCGGCCGCTGAACTCAGATGAAAGGCCAACGGGGGCTGCGTTGCACAGGAAGGCAGACTGTACATGGACTTCAGTACAAACACAACACAAGCCATGTCACAGACAGACAGAAACGACAGACAGACAGAAACGACAGACAGATGGACAGACAGACAGATATGAGATGAAAGAAAGAAAGAAAAAAGAAAGAAAAAAAGAAAGAAAGAAAGAAAGAAATATCACTATCCTCAAGAAACAGAAGCAAACAATGACTACAAGAAAGACAAGACTGCACTAAAGTTAATATGTTGATATATTTATTATTCCACTTAGTAATAAGCTATAATATTCTGCATACTGAGCTGGCCACTGTATTAACTGCTGACCTAGAGAGAGAGATTATCATGAAGGCCCTGTCATAGACTGCCTCCTTTAATACATGCATGCACATCAAAATAAGCACATTTTCTGTAATCCACTTAAATTCATATTAGGCCATAAACATTTTTCTTTTAGGTATATGTAGATACTACATGGAAAAAATAAGCTGCATTATGCATATAACATTTTTATTTATTTTTTATTTAATGTATTGTTACATATAGTTTTATGAAATATTTTGTAAAATCTATTAACCATATCAAAAAACATTTGTAGGGCAAGCAGGCCCACTGTATGGGGTGATACTGGTGTGACTATAAATAACAAAGGCCGGCAAACGGACACATTCATTTCATTAGAGCAGTTCAAATTCAATTAGAGGATATGGCGTTTGTTTTAAAAGTTTTCTCTCAAAACATAGCTGCCGACAAAACTCCTCACAGTGTTATTTCTACTGAGGAGGCCCATTTGGGAAGGATCACATTGAGGAACGAATTTGGTTTAAAAGAGACTAATTGAAAGTGTGCAAACAAGGCGGGTATTTTTTTGAAACTCTATAATTTAAATGTAGAGGTGTTGACGGATTTCATAATGACGCAAATAGAAAGGCCTCATCTAAAACTTGCATACTTCACGTGTAATTTAATCCATTTAAATGAGAACAAAGCGCGTCATCAGAAGATGTGCAATATTTATTTTAAAATTTATTCCATGTGATTTTTTTAGGTAAATTTGCTTTTAACTTGCAAAGAATGTATTTTGGCCTACAGAAAACGTGTGCGTTTGCTTATAAAAAAAGGAGGTTCTGATTATAGTAATAATATCAGTTCGTTGTTGTTATGATACACAATAAGCCGTTTATTTATTTATTCATTTGCATTGTAACAATCGATTGTGCAATTATACCTACTTATAATTTTTTTTAATTTATTTTGTATTTATTCTTTTAATTAATAAAGCAGTCGGTCATTTAAAAGCTGCAGTAAATAAGTCACCTATTTAGTCTTAATTAAATGCTCGCGATCACCTTCATCACGTGCGTTATTATGGTTCCATATCTTAAAGCTTAAAGTTGGTCTTGGCTGTCAGGAAGGTGTCAAATATTTGTCACCAGGCTCTGTCACTAAAAGAAAAAAAAATCAAAGGCAAACAAAATGTTTGCCTTTAATAAACACAGAATTATGCTGCCATATAAGAAGATGAATTATGAATGACTAAGAGCAATAATAATCACTGATGGAGGTATATAGTGTCATCTCTCCAACCATTAAACGTTGAAATGAAGAATATGTATGCAAAAACACACCATGTATTACAGTAATACATCAATATGGATTTATCTGACGTTGCAAGGAAAAACAAGTTAACCGTGCACAATTAGTGTGTGTGTGCGTGAGAGAGAGAGAAAGAGAGACAGAGAGAGAGAGAGAGATTATTATTATGAAAACACATCCCCAAACACGCCGATCACTGATGCTAACTAACATTGAGCCAATCCGTTCACCTGTACTGATTGACAGGTGTGATGTGTTGCTGTTGGTTGCAGACCAACAAGTACAGCCTGGGACACGCAAGCACACACGCGCGCGCTGCATCCCTTGAACGCGCTGATTTGATTTCATTCCCTGGAGGCCTACAATCACACGCGCTCTCTGCTTCAAACTTCAACCTCCTCCCAACACACACACACACACACACACAAACACGTTTTAAGCTTGTATAGTGAACTATACTAACTAAACTATTAAACATGTTGTCCCACATATCCTCATACTGGTATACCTGTCAACTGGTGTTGAAAATGTGTGAAAATGTTTCCCCTCCTACGGCCTAGAAGTCCATAACTCTCTCTCTCTCTCTCTCTCTCTCTCTCACACACACACACACACACACACACACACACCAGCGGGGGCGCAACACTCATCTTCACTGACGTAAAAGTTGAGTGGAATAACAAAATAATAAATATGTGATATATATCTCAAATAATTTGCTCATGCTGCATGCAACGAATACACACTGTGGCTTGCTATAAACTGCTAATGAATTGTTTTCTTGAAGTAGTCTTTACGTAATGAATCCATGCATGGTAAAAAAAAATGATTTTAAATAATAATAAAAAAAAATGCTATTATCTCTTATTGAATAAGGGATGTGATTTTAGAAAACAATAGACACAGATATCTGGCTATTCAGATGTGGATTGTGCAAAAAAAAAGCTTTAACAGTTCAACAGTCTATAATTCTGTACTAAATAAAACATCACTCGAAAATTACCTTTTTCGCAAATAAAAATATGGATGTTGCAAGTTGCAAGTTGCAAGTTTCACGTCCTCTCCGATAACCTGCGATAACACCGCAGCCTGCGCGCAATAACGCACACATTAAACTACACTCATGCAGAACGCTTCAAATTGCTTGGTGAACTTATTACATGACCTCAAAAGGTTTCTTCCTGAACTTTGGCCTGAGTCCAAGTGTGACTGCTGAAAAACACCACCGAGAAAAGCTCCGTGCAGGCCCAAGTGAGGCCGGCTGGGTGCATGTGTGCACTGATAGTATAGTATCCTTACAGTAGCCTACAGGCAACTATGCACAAGGAGCTGTGAGAAGGGGAGAGAAAAAAGTGCTTCCTTCACTGCGGATCAATATCAGCTCAGCTGGAGCCGAACAGGAACCGGCATCGACGCACTGTGTGGAGGAGCTGACCTTTCCCACTCCACACAGGTCATATACCTTCCTCTGTCGGAGAGGTCACCGGGTCAGCCACTGAAGGGGCACATTAGGAGGTGATTTCAGGTGCTAAATAAGATGAATATAAAACAATAGTTTGAGATTAACCATCTCAGTTGTGTACACGCTTTCGCCAAAAAAAAGTTATTTTTGATTGGCTGATTGTAAATATGTGAGCAATAAACAAACTGAAAAGATTTTTTTTAACAAGGGTAAAAGTTTTTAGTAGGTTCTAATTGATTTTAGTTAATATCATTGCCTGGTTGTAATCAGCATCACTTCCCTCCATGGAGATCCTACAAACCCTTTTTATTTACTGCATCATTCTGTGAGCCAAAGTATAATGTGAGCCTGTATAATAATAAGAGACAAACAGCAGCCAAAGCAGCTCCATAAGACAGAAAAGAGTGCCACTTGCTGCAAGAGTCGGCCTGCAGCGGATATCCACCATCACTATAGCAGGTCCCACCATGGGTTTTCTATGTCTATGAAGCACGACTCATATGACAATAATGACAACAACTTAGTCACAGAGGCCAGCATTTCGCCAAAACAACCAACAACCAGGTGACAAACACTGTTATTTTTCTTTAGCCTGTTTAATTCACATAAAAGCCTTAATGTATAGGCCTCAGATTGTAATATGTACTCTTCAAAGAGCCCTCAGATCTGTGTGAGCAACACAAGCAATCCATGCCATCAGCTGTGTACTCACAGCCTACAATGCGTCAGATTCAAACAAACACGCCTGAAGCGTTCTTAAAAACCATCTGAATTAATAACAGAACCACACAGACATATGGCCAGATCCCAGAACAGGTTCCAGCCAAAGCACGGAGAAGCTCTTAGAGACTAGAGGACTATAAGCCAAGTCAAGTTCAAGTTCACTGTGCAGTGAAGTGTCCAGGGTGGGGGCATGGGGGTCACATTTACTGTCTGTGTTTTCAAATAAACTCAGTAACTGAGCTGGGGAAATATAAAGTTAAAAGATATGATGTACGGAAGACAAAGCTTTGCTGTTTTTTTTTTCTAAATGAACAGGCACATAAGTGTGGAGTGTGCAGAATGAAAATGCTTAGTTTGCATGGGTTTCTTTGCTTCAATTAAACTAGTTAAAACTCTGCCGCAAATGAGTTCACTAGTTTGAATTGTCTTCCTTGTTAAATGTATGGTTTCTGTTTACACAGTTTGACTTAAATGCCAAAATCTCCTGTTTATTTTTTAACCACAACAGCCACATTGTTTTAGGGCCTGTAAGAATGCTTTGCAAAGCTTGCGATAAAACACCATATTGTCGTTTAACCCAGAAGGACAAGAATTGTGAGATGAGTCTGAGACGTAATAAAGTGCCTGAATAATTCCAAAACACGCTAACCGCCTTCCCAAACAATAACTCCACTAAACTGCACCAGCAGCTAACAAAACAGACAAGCATGAAAAAGCAAAAAATGAAATATTTAGCACTTGCAACACCTTTTATTATATTTGTATGCAGTAAAATTCTTATCACAATAAGGAAGAAAACACCTCTTAAAACTTTGAACAAAAGCACATAACGAAACAACTGCCCATGTTTAGCTCGTAAATTGTACATATTTATAGTAAAGAAACATTCTTTATAAATACTGTTTCATCTGTAGCAAGTAAATACCATAATTTAATTACAAATGGATAAATATGGCAGTCGATATTTACAAAAAAGGAAGGGCGTAGTTACAGAAAAATTGAACGGCACAACGTTTATTTTCCTCCACAATCTTCCAGATAGTATTTCACAATTCAAACTTGCAAAGCACAAAAACATCACAAGTTAAGCCCAGTAAACTAAAAAATATACATTCACAAGCATAATATTGTGGTCTGTTTTTGAGTTAAATGTTAACTTTGGCACTCTTTCCAGTTTATAGATGTTTAGTATAGTACAATCAATTTGCCTTAGGATCACAATATTCAACATTATAGTACAATTTTTTATCGTAATATGTGCACTAAAAGTCCAGTTAGAGAAATAGCTACCATTGAAGGAACATCTATACACCAAAGACTGACAAACTAGCACAACCAATGGGAAAGTGGGCTTTTAGTAAGTATTTACAATATGAAATACACCTCGACTATTGTACATATTTTTCCTCTGTTGTCATCTTCCCTGGCAGAATCAAAAAATAATAAAATAAACAAATGTTTGTGTGCCTCTCCTGCAGTGCACTTTGTCCCCATCTCCTGCTGAATGGTCCCAGTGCTGTGAAATGAGTGTGTGTTTTGCTTCATTTCAAGTCCTAAACATACCATTCACTGAAATTGGAGGATAGGCCACTGTGGCTGGTGGTGTTGTGCACAGCTGAGGCTGGGGACAGGGTGGTGTTGCTTTGGGTCTCGGTGGTGGGAGACACCAGGCCTGGAGGTGTGGAGGATTCATAGCCAGAGCTGGCTGCTGGTGAGGAGTCTGATGGTGGTGGGGACGCTTCATGGACCTGAAAGGAAAATAAGACAAATGAGTATTCACAATAAGAACAACAAAAAACACATTGAATTTAGATGAGAATGAATGATGCACAATACAAAATCAGTGTGTTTTAATAATAATAGAGGCCTGATACACACACACACACACACACACACACACACACACACACACACACGTATTTACCTTCATGTGTTTCCGTAGGGAGCTGGGATGTGTGTAGGACTTGTCGCACATTTTGCAGAGATAAGGCTTGTCCGACGTGTGAACGTGCATGTGTTTCTTTCGGTCGCTGCTGTTTGCAAACCTTCTGTCGCAGCCCTCAAACTCACACTGGAACGGCTTCTCTCCTGTACAGAGGAAAAAAAGAAATATAGTCAGATATATTTTTATTATTGTTATTATTATTATTATTACTACTACAGACAAATGTCTCAGGCTGTATAACAACAAGGAGCTGTGCAGCTCATTGCATGCGTAAAATACAAAAGTAAAAAACACAGCAATCAATAACAATTTAAAACATGATCTCTATTGTGATATTCAAAGTTTAGAGCTTCTTTTTTTAAACGAGATGGGGGAGTTAATAAATAATGCGCATACATAGTGATTTGGAGGGGGGGTGGGACAGATAGAGAGAGAGAGAGAGAGAGGCAGAGAGAGAGAGGGGGATAAATAAGGCCGTCCTCAGCAGGCCCATGGATACAGAAGGTTGAACCATTTGCTTGCGAGACAATAAAAATCTAATTAGCACCTGACCAATTTCATGGCACGACACCATAATGTATTTCCCCACAAGAAAGTAAGTCCAAATGTGAAAGGCATGGTAATGGCCCCGTCTAGCACCTTTATTATATAGCTCTTATCAAAAGGAGGGACGCAAACAAAAGGCATTCCTCACGCGTATAAACATTACTACTACTGACTGACTGCTGCTGTCCTCGGCTAAACCTATACACCACAACTACCAAACAAAACAAATCGATTAGGAATATTTAGTGGAAATAATTTCCCTGTGGCCAAAATATGGAAATGTGAGCTATAAAAGCGCAGAACACATCCAAATTGATATGATTTACTACACCAGTCTGGCTGCTCTACCACGCACGTCCCAGTGTCCCCTTTGACCCATATTTTTTTTTTTAAGTTTACCCCCAAACAGTAAAAACATGGACTCACCATGTGTTTTCTATACGTTTTGTGAAACGTTTTACACCAGAAGGATTGTTAAATTGCGCACGCTATAATAAACTAATTTGCTCTCTCTCTCTCCTGGATGATGTCCTAAATCTACTTTGTCTGTTTCTACGAATCTACTATCTACTTTAGCAGCCTGAAATAGCTGCCTGGTAATTAGATCCTAATTTTGCGATTGGCAAGGCACACTTGTCTACAAGAGAAGATAAATTAATGCACATGCCTGCTTATAGTTACACAGCAATAAAACACAATCATATTACTTAACCTTTATCTTGGTCTCTGTCTAGTGGATGTGTGAGATTTTGTTGTCTACTCTACTGACCTGTTTTTATTCTGCATTATGTCTGTAAAGCACTCATGTTGTTTTAGAAATACATTTGACTTGACTCAAACAAAAATCAATGAACAGAAAAACATCCTTCCAACTAATGTTTGTTGTGATAATTTACCTGTATGTGTTCTCTTGTGGATCTTCAAGTTTTCCGACCGTGCGAACACCTTCCCGCAGCCTGGGAACGGGCACGGAAACGGTTTCTCTCCGGTGTGCACCCTGATGTGGTTCACCAGTTTGTATTTCGCCTTGAACGG
>CAKALG010029316.1:3506-17755 GCA_916700815.1 Helicolenus hilgendorfi | reverse complement strand
GGCATCTAAGAGCACAAATGGTGGTAAACATAAACTTAATCAGTGATGATTAACAGGGGTGAGAGGGCGTCCTTGGAAATGTTTTTAATTCACACACATAAGTGTTTTTCCGCTGTGGAGAAAGGCAGACTATATGTGCAGGACTTGTACAAAAGGCCCTGGACCGTTCATGAAAGAGACAATTCGAAATACAAAGTTCAAAGATCAAAATACTCACTTGCTGTGTAATATATCCCACCCGCTGCCAGGTGCCATTGTAACAAGATAATCAATGTTATTCACTTCACCTGTTGGTGGTCTGAATGTTATGGCTGATCGGTGTAAACGGCTCATCCTAAGGCAGTGATTCTCAAAGTGGGAATTCCTGTGAATCCCTCGTGAGTAGTTACACATTTTGAATCCCAATTCATTAGTGGTGGACTCCATGATGAAAACTAGAGAGGTCATTACTGAATTCTAATACATTTAAAGGTGATTGCTAAAAAGTACTGGTCATAAATAGTATAAAGAATATGATCTATATGAAGAACATCTTAAGGGCTATACAAGACGGATCCTTATACAACGGTTTGTAGAATATCTTAATAAATGTTATTCATAATTTTACATGCGTTTTTCTACGAATGTCCAGCAACACGTGTCAATTTCCGCTCTTTACATGCATACGGGCTTTCAAAATAAACTTCAGTTTTCACAGGAAACTTCTTGGTTAGGCTTAGGAAACGATTGTGGTTTGAGTGACAATAACTACGGAGTTGGCGTAACTTGTGCGGAATTTACGTGACAAATAAATCAATGTTGACTTCTGATACTAACAGCGGTCTCTTGGGTGAAAGTTTGATATCTTTTGACCCACCTATCCACCCCGACCTCCTCCCTACATGGGTTTGATGGTCTTTATCCTTCCAGGTTCACGATTACGTGGATTATATACAAATTGATTTCTTAGGATATATACAAATTATAATGTATTACTTTGCGTAGGTATAGCTACGAACTGTGTATGAGAACAGCCTGGAAGAAACCATAGTGCCAAAAAAATCCCCCCTAAATGCTACATATTGGTCCTTTAATTCACAGATAAAAGTGCTTTTCCGTTGTGGAGAAAGGCGGTCTATCTCTGCAGGACTTGTTCAAAAGGCCTGGACCACTTGTTCAATTTCGTTGCACATGATATGACTTTTTTCTTCCAGTTCCTGGATGTATCGTTTCCTGTGAATCCCTCGTGAGTAGGTATGCAATTTGAATGCCAATGTATTAGTGGCGTACTCCACTAGTCACGATGAAAACGACCGTATAGAGAGGTCATTACTGAATGCAAATACATTTAATGGTGATTGCTGGTAACCACTGGTCATAAACATTATCAATACGGGGTTTTATATAAAGAAAATCTCAAGGGTTATACATTCTAAAATTTGCAGCTTACTGCGCAGAGAGCTCTGATGAAAAGAGCAATATGCACTCAGAAACTGAGGCATTGATGTCCTAAAGGTTTATGCAACTTTCATTATCAGCCTTCCTCTATTCATCCCTCCCAAACACAGGCAGGCCGAGATAATAAATACGAGCCAGTATACAGAAATATATAGACTTCATGTTTATAATAAGTCCAGAAGGTCAAACACGGTGTACACTGTGTGCATGTTTATGTATTTATTCATTTAGTTACCATATCCCAGGAATAACCAATGAACTTGTTTACCCCCTCTTTAGTTTCATAGATCTGAAAATATACGGTATGTGTGCAAAATCAAATATTTTCTCGCAAGCGTGAAGGAATTCAAGACAAAAGCAGAGCTCGCTAGGTGTTCAATTCAATTGATTTCTCTCCATTTAAAATGTGCATATCAAAGCAGCCTCTTGTAGCGAAGGGCAGAGCTTCTAAAAATCAAAGGAGACTTAGCAGGCCGCTGCATTTAAGGGCTGAATCTCAATAACCCACGAGTCTCCGAAGAGAGCCACAACACTTGTTACTTGAGAGTATGACGCATCACATATTCCCACCGATGCAAATTTAAATCCAAAAGTATTGGAAGTGTTGTGCTGAAGAACACGGGGAGGAAATATATAACGTGGTTTTTAGAGAGAGGGAAATTGAATGTTCAACAGATTTATTTAATTGGCTGGCTGCGTGTGGGGTCTCCATTAAAAAAGCCTCCCATCCTCCCGGTGTGTGTATAGACACTTCATCACGCCCCCTCATTTCATTTCCCTTTAATTGCACAGCGACTGTAGTTTAACAGTAAAGTACCATTAAAACAATCTCAATATTTGCTGACAGCCACACTCTTTAAAGAGTTCACTGTCTAAATAATTCAGAATTAAGAGGAACTGCAGAGAAAATGAGATACGCCCAATGAAGGGGGCTGATACTTTCTTTTTGTGTCTCGTATGTGCAAACACAATTGCAGCAGGTAGTAATTGCCGCTAATTCTACCTATTCTAAAACAGACCAACCACAGCCCACTTACTCCGGGGCAGTAATTGCACGGCACAGTTGCAGATTTTTAAAGCGTTTGGTAGTTGGAGCCCAAGGGAACCCTTAAGGGCCTCCCTGGGCAATGAAGCCGTCATCGTGCTTCATGAAGTGTAACAGTATTTTTTATTCTTCATCTCTTCTTGCCCTGGCGTATTTCCATTTATCAGGTCCACTGACTGTGCAGAGTGAGAGCCGCAGACTTCAGTAAAATGGATCAGAGTCCAATGTTTGTCAAAAAGAAGCGGACATGTTGAATACACACAAACACCAACATGCTCAAATGCAGACGCACCGGTGAAATGCACAAACAAGGACATGTGCGTACAGAGAAGCCGACGCACTCACACAGAACGCGCGGCGCTTGTACACAAACACGGCAGACAAAAAGCGATGGAGAACCTCACACGGCGGACCGATCACAATCCTTGAAGTAGAAGTTTTGACAGTTTGACAGCACATGCTGTCTTTTGTGTAGGAGAATGGAGTCTGTCTGCTGCCCTCGACACTTCTTCTTCTTTCTCCTCTTCGAGTAATAAAGCGCTACGCACCATATGGCTTTATGCATTAACACTACACAAGCTTGAGAAACTTCACTTGCGATGAGACAAAACAAAACACGATATAAAAATAGACATTAGAAAAGCTCCAGCTGAGTGTCGGGGTTCAGAAAGCGGCGTTATCGTATGCATTTGAAGGGGTTTCTTTACAAGACATCAATCATGTGGGAAAAAAGAAAATGACACCTACTCTCTCGGAATGATTGCTGTCAGAAAAATGAGGCTCAGAGGTTACTAAAAAATCTTTCAAACGTTATATCTGAACATTTATTTTTATCTGAGCAAAGAGTCATGTGTGTTTTAGAGGTAATAACTTAAAAAAAAGGATTTCAAGCACTTGAAATGACTGAAACCCTTCATTTCCTTTTAGCACCATACTGGATGTAACTTGCTCTCATGGGAAGTCATATAAATAGCACGACATTACAAGGACATTAAATGTTTTTTGCCCTGTCTCGTCTCATTTTTCACTACAGTAACATCCACAGCTAGGTTTAGGCAACACAACCACTTAGTAGGTTTAGGAAAAACATCGTGGTTGGGCTTAAAATAGGTACGTAAACTAAGTAAAATACGTATGAAAATAACAAAACAGAGGTACAGAAAAGACAAAAGTCACTTAAAAAACACCTCACAAACACTACTACTGTAACTTCAAAATAACTCAACAACACTTTGGAACCCAAACGCCAGTCTCCTGGTTGAAAGTCCTGTGATTGTTGGACCCGCTGCCTCCACTCTCACCCACTATGAGCAATCTTTCTCACTTTTTCCACTACGTCTCTATGTGCAGCATATTTAAGGGGATTTGTTTACATTGCAGTCAGTACAAACGGCATGGCCTAAAAATTACACTGCAAAAGCAAGACCGGCGTTCTTATTGCACGCGAAATGACTTGCAGATTAGAATGTCATTTATACGCAACCTATCCTCATACAACGGTTCGTATGATATCTTACGAACGTCATTCTTCCTTTTTTGTTCGTTTTCCAACGACTGTCCAGCAACAGGGGTCAGTTTCCGCTCGTTACATGCATAGTCTTTTCAAAATTAACTTCCTTCTTCATAGGAAACAACTACCTTAGGCCTTCGTTTTAGGCAAGAAAGATACTTAAGTTAGGCTTATGAAAAGATTGACCTGGTTAGGTTTAGGCCACAAAACTACTTAGGTTTAAGAAAAAAATCATGGTTTGGCTTAAAATAACTCAGAAAGTGGCGTTAATTAAGAACGTAACTTACGTGACAAATAAATCAACGTTGACTTCTGGTTTCACTCGGGATAAAGACACCGGTCTTTTGGGCGAAAGTCCGGTATTTTTTGACGCACCCATCCACCTCGACCTCCTCCCTACAGGGCGTTTGACGCTATTTATATTTCCTGTTTTACGATTACGTGAATTACACATGAATTGATTTTGTGGTAGATACAGAAATTACATTGGTATAGCTACAAACAGTGTATGAGACCAGTCTGTCATACGCCATTTCAGCCCGTTCTCATTCCAGGGTGTTAAATACTGAGGCTTTGTCACGGCCGTCTGTGTTGGGTACCGCCGTACAAGGCACCCTTTAGCGCCGGTATGAAACGTATCAGGTGTTCCATTAACTATAGCGTAAACCCATCCGCGGGAACAGTAAACACTCAGAGAAAGTGCGCCGGGATTGACGTAGTTTAAAGAGCGAAAAGACAAATTGAGCGGGTGGGAGGGTAGGTGGATGGTTCTACCAAACAGAAAGCTTTCATCCAGGAGACCGCTGCTCATGTCCCGTGTTCACAACATTCAGTGTCATTTTCACTGTACAATCATAGTAGTTTTAAGCCCAACCATGTAGTTCTTTCCTAAACCTAACTATAGTGGTTTTGTTGCCTAATCCTAAAGTGGCGCCAAGGTGCGTGACAAAGTAGAAGTATGTGACTAGTTAGGATGAGAACATGTTGGCCATTTAGTGGATGACATGTAAGCCTTACAGCCAGAACACATATGGACATACTAGCTATGGATGAATGCTCACATCCTCATAAGAGGAATACATGAACTCAAACATTCAAATGGTGAAAGTTCTTATGAGGGGAACGTTGCTTTGAGGGTGTCGGGCCACCTTTAAATGTAAAAACCCATCAGGTCTGTCTCTCACACAGCCCTCATCTGTCGTCGTGACAACTATTCCTCATTCCCAAAATGAAATCCATCTCCATGCCCCACATTCTGAATAACGATTACTTAGAATGACTCTTCCCAAACGTATCTGTAAATAATGAAGAAAAAAAATATCTGAAAAACGGTGACACGTGAAATCTGATCCAGGAGGATTAGGGGGCTCTATATCTGTCAAATACGAAAATAACTTGAGGTGAAGTGAACTGCTAAACCTTTGATCCTCCCCTCCCTGCCTCCCTCTCAAGCCTTATCACATCATCCATTTCCTCACTTGTTTGTTGCTGTGAGTGACACCTCACACTCAGCCTCATACAATATCTGTCAGATTGCATTATTAATGCTGATAGAGTGCCGGATGAATCGTCATGCGAATAAACCGCCGTGGTTGTGGCGGAGGAGGAGGGCGGAGGAGGGGTGCAGAGAGGTCACACGATGATCAAAGAAATGTGGGGATACAGATGACAGACGGGGCGTTTTTTTCTGCCTCGCCACACCAACCTCAGGGAGTTTTAAATACATAGATAAACAGCTTTTTCATGGAAGAGTGAATCCTGTTAATTTGCCGTGCTGGTGAGGTAATAGCAAGTATTACACAATAATAAGCTTCCCTTGTGGATTCTCTTTTTTTTTTGACAGTGTTTTACAATCACCGCAAAATGAATCACGTGCCGTTATTTGCCTGGTTGCAAAGTTATGGATTTACTTTAATAAAAACTACAAACACTGTCATGTGATAATCACCGATTCCCCGCTTTGCCTTGCAGAGTTGAGGAGGATTATGCCGAGTTCCCTTCATAGCTAACCCAATAATATGTATGACAGAGCTGCAGGCGGCTTAGTGTTTACTGCCTCACATCTCTCCGAGGAGCTCGGACGTACCGCACAGACATGCCTGATGTTTTCCTCTCCATCACCTCTGCGTCTTCTCACACTAAACCACTACTGATACCTACACTGCACTGCACCCCTCCGTCTACACCGGGACACCAACAGCTCCATCTGACTGCAGCTATTTTAGTTTGCCTCATAAGGCGTGTAATTAACATACAGAACAGCGCCTTCGCCAACACACACAATGTGGTCCCCACTGAAGAGCACTGTTATTAAAAGAGTGTTTTTACAGGCAAGAATGATGCTTTAAAAAGTTATTGTTGCTGTCATAAAAAACATAAATCTCCAAACAACTTTTAAATGGTTTATTTAGCTCAAATTGCCATAAATTAACACGTAATCCTTCAGTTGGAGATAAATGGTGACACTGGCCGCTATTTATCTTTAGAAACTTATGTTCCTGAATAGCCTGCCCCTTCTTTAATGGCTCATAAAACACACTTAACATTATTTTGTCAGCTTGATACTTCATAACTTTTCCTGTGAATCACAAATTTATCTTTAGAAAACAAAGACAAAATAACCAGATCACGTCATAGGCAAAATCATTTCTCAGTTTATGAGGAATATCTTGATTTGTCAGCTAAGTATTTAAGTTAGTATTTTTTTTCCCATTCAATATTTATGTTTCTTGTACATATTTGTTATAGCATTGTTTCCATATTTTTATAGATTCTTTCTTCTGTTCTATATTTATGTTTCTTGTACATTTTCTTAGAGATTTTTCTCACATTTGTATTATATTTTCTTCTATTCCATACGTATGTTTATTGTGCATATCTTTAAAGCATTTTTTCCCATATTATTATTATATTTTTCTTCTATTCTACTCTTGTTTTTCTTGTACATATCTTTATAGCATTTTCCATATTTTTATTGTATTTTTCTTCTATTTTACATTAATGTTTCTTGGACATATTTTCATAGTATTTTCCTAAAATTTGTATTGATTTTTTCTTTTATGCTATATTTATATATTTTTTTTTACACATTATTAATAGCATTGTTTAGTATTTTTTATTCTATTCTATATATATTTTCTTGTACATATCTTTATATAAGTTTTTATGTATTTTTATTATATTTTTCTTCTATTCTATATTTATGTTTCTTGGTTTTTGAAACACTTTATTTTTAGATTTTTCTTGTATGTGAAAACCTTCTTAATACATCTGCAATACAATTAATTCTGATTCTAAAAATCATACAAAAAAGGCTGGCCAAACATGGGTTTCGGGTTGTTTGTTCATTCCATTGGTTCCATATATACTATCAAACCCTCATCCAGCTGAGCAGACAAAGAAAAATAACAACTGCGCATTTCCCCCTGCTCCCTGGCTTTGGAAGTGTTTTGGTTGTTGTCTGTCTTCCAAGTTAGTCATCAGAAGTCCTTGGCTACATGACACACATTTTCAAGTCTGTCACTCATGACAGCAGCACGGTGGTTATTTCAAAAGACAGCGACGGCAAACACAAACTGAAGCTGTCCTCTCCTGTGACACAAATATGATGCTACTGATGAGTGCTAAGAAAAAACGAGGAGAGAAGTGTGGACTGCACTTTGTCAAAAATTGATGTATACCGCATGCATACACAATAAATCTAACTTTGTCAACAGCGACTACAAGGAGATTTCATGCTTACCAGAGACAGTGGTAACTTTTCGTCAGGACAACAACAGAAATGGAGAGAACATGATGGGTTCTTGCAGTTAAAACTTAAACGCACATACTAAGATTGTCCAAAACAAGTGAGAGAAGCTACAAAAACAACTGTGTATTGTTGTTAATGTGTCTTTCTGACATCGATATCACTCTAGATATTCATCACATCCGAGAAGAATTGCAATTTTGGCGTGGAAGTCTGCAAACCTCACAGCTAATAACATCATTCCAATCAATTAGAATGTCTGTTTTTGGTTATGAAACAACAAAACCTAACACAGTTTTCACTGAGAATCTGGAGTATGCCGCTGAATCCATTTGGCAATGGTGCAGCTTGGTTATGAACATTTTAATGACAAATACGACCAGCACCAGCTCCATTTCTCAGTATGCAAAAGACATGTAATGACTTTCTCCTCCTCCTAATGACTCACCCGGGAGCTTACTGATGAAAGTGTATTTGGGTGTAATAGACGGGAGATGAAAGAGAATATGATGAAAACTGAAATTGAATGTCACTTTTCGGAACAACATGAATAACATAACAGAAAAGTGTTTTTTTTCTTTTTCAATTAATAGTTTAGTTTTCCCACTTTGGTTTAGAAATTTGTCTGCCTGTGTAATTTTTTCTCACACCCTGATGCTGAAACACCATTTACCAGTGATGATACTTGGGGCGTTAGCTTTCCATTGGCTTAATATATTCACAATTAATAGCTAAAATATTCACGATGGTGTACCCAATCATTCTGTACCCAAATCATGTCATTGTGAGAGTAATACATTGGTTTAATATCCATAAATGGTTTCCTCTTAAATCATTTTATTCCACGCTGGCGGACAGTATCATATATATTCCGTATCTGCTTGTTCCAGCTCTTCGTTGGAGACTTTAAACCCAAGACTCATTGTTTTTATGGTTGCACTATTTCATCAAATGGAAATGTTCTAGACAGTTTGTGCATCATTTATACACACTTGTTTGAAATGTTTGGTATCTTCACTAGAGTTTAAACTAAAGTCCTGTTGGTTTGAACAATCAGTTTGTAATGACTGGCCCGCCGCTTGTTCAAGAACAAGACTAACAGACAAAAGACAAGGCAAGTTTTAAGGCAAAGTCAATGGAAAGATGTAACGCAAAGACGTGTCCACGGCATAGAGATGTATAAAATATGGACGTAGTCTCCGTGACGTCACCCGTAGGTTTCTGACGGGCCGTTGTGAAGCTCAAAGTAGGCTGTTCATATTAAGACCTGGAGCGTTTCCTAAGCATACAAACTGAACCTCAGAAATGCTGGTGAAGGACATGTAATGTGTTCACTGTAAATACTCAAACAAGCGAATTTCTCCACACAAACATCTTCAAGGCTCACAAACGATTTTATGGTAACTTTTTAAAAGTTTTATTCCCAATGGGTGCAATAAAGTACATAAAAGATTACCAGGAGGGGCGGGTGGGGTTTCATTTGGAGAAACTAGTCAGTCACACAGCCGGTCATTCATCACTGCAGGAGAGGCTTATAGTCCAATAGAGTCATGTAGAGTCCTCTCAGTCATCCAGGTAATAAGACATCAGGACAAATGCACTGCATTTGTGGAGTAGAGAGCCTTTTCTTCTCAAATGGCTTCATCTGACGTCAGCTGGGAAATCCTCTGCATTAATAACCCACGACTGAGGACGTGGTGGAGGACACCTGCTCGCATTCGTCACCCTCTCCGCATGTGATGTCACGTTTCCAGGTCGTGTCTCGATTCCTCAGACTGGTAGAGTGGGCGAGTTGGAAAAATGCCAAGGTATTGATTTTATGGCAGCTGTTAGAGTTGTAACAGAGTTGTAAGCAGCAGACTATTGTTGCAGCACCCAATTAGCCGTCAGCCTGACATACAGTACACTATATGGCTTCTTTAGCACTGCGTTGTAAATGTGTTTGTTATCCTTTAAATGGGCCAACTGAGTCTGGATCTAATAGGTTCCACATGGTTGTACAAATAGTCACACAAATATTACTTTACTGGTGTTAAGTTATGCAGCCTTTATTGTCTTTGTTTGAATACAATCTCCTTACTTACCTTTTTTTTTTCAGAAAACTCCAGCCAATTTGGGACAGGAATTTGTGAAGTGTGATTTGGCATTTGTGTGATATTCAGATGTGTTTTGAATTTGTTTTTTGTTTTGTGTCGACCTTGTTTGTGACCCAGGTAGTTAACTGCTTTCAGCTTGTGTTGTGTGTGCTTCCGTTCTTGGTTTTAGCTCTTGTTGTTAACGGTGTCTCCAAATGGAAGGTTTGGATTACACCCAGTTTGTGCTCAAATCTCTGAGGTATCTGTGTGTTTTCTAAACACCTCAATATCAAGATGATTCTTCTTCTCTCAGATCCAAAATGTGTTCAAGTGTTGCAAAAACTCAGTCTATGTAGACGTGATAGAACAATACAGGAAGATAAAGCTTACTCTATATACACGTAAACATCACATCCTGTGTATGTTAAAGCCAGGAATACACACATTTAAAAGCTGTATCTTGGAAGTACAATGTTATTTCAATATTCTTATTTGCATCACAACAATTTGTAGGTTGTAGTAGGCTCAGTTTTAAAGCTAGAGTGTGGATACTGGCATCATATGAAACTAGACAACCTAACGAATCCATTGGTACCAACCATGTCATACTAGCTCATGAAGGAGGTTAAATAACGCTCCAAACTTGCGCTAAATTTTTTGCGAGGAAAACTGGCATGGCCATTTTCAAAGGGGTCCCTTGACCTCTGACTTCAAGATATGTGAATGAAATTGGTTCTATGGGTACCCACGAGTCTCCTCTTTACAGACATGCCCACTTTATGATAATCACATGTAGTTTGGGGCAAGTCATAGTCAAGTCAGCACACTGACACACTGACAGCTGTTGTTGCCTGTTGGGCTGCAGTTTGCCATGTTATGATTTGAGCATATCTTTTTAATGCTAAATGCAGTACCTGTGAGGGTTTCTGGACACTATTTTACAATATTTTTTCACATACTTGTGTACATAATCGCCTGTCTATTCTTTACCTTTATTTATCCAGCTTTGTTGTCCTTGTTTCTAGCTGTTATTTTCATTTCTGAGTTAGTACATTGAGAGATGCATGGAACCAGAGTCAAATTCCTTGTATGTACTTGACAAATAAATCTGATTCTAGGTCACAAAGTCTCAGACTACATGTAGTTTCATATACCAACACTAAATGAATATATAGAACAGATGTAGTCAGTAAATCTCAAAAAGGTCAGTTACATTGGGTGAAAACCAGAGTGAAAATATAGCTTGTTGAGTATTCACAGTGACAATACATGAGGTGGATTGTAGCAGCAGTCCTCACACTGCCCAGATTCTTGTTATGGCTTATTATTGGACTCAAAAGTTCCAAAAATTGTATGTGATTTGGTCTTGCATTTCGGAGGTATACATTTTTGAGAATAATGACAATCAATCTGTATTTTTTCTCTCAATTTGGTGCACATTAAAACACTTTACTCCTATTACAAGGACATAATATAGATAGAAAACCATTGGCTCGGTCATTGCAAACATATAAGCGCCTACTTGTGATTATACATCCAGCATATGGAAAGCTATGCCCTCAAAGAGTCATCGCTACTTGATAACTGTTAAATTAGCACTATACCATTTCAGTGGGAAATAATGTTGGTAAAAATGAACATTTTAGCCATTTCAAAAGGTAATGTTAATGGTTTTAATTGAAAATGGATGACGATAAAATAAGCACTTCCCTGAGGATGTTTTGAAAAGCCGCCACTATTGTGCTGTACAGTGCATCAGAAAGGGGAGTGAATCTTAATGTTCAGCTGAATTTACAAGCGAGTGTCCAAAGGGGGTATGTTCATCAAAACCCAACTGTGTCTCCAGATGCTACATTCTTTATCCCTCCGCCGGTAATCAATATGAGTGCTGAAGTCTGCTGGTTTGTGCCGCTGGGTCATGTTTACTATGCAGCGTATATAGCAGAGACAAACCTCTAGTTGCTGGCGTAAAGAATTCTCTTTGAACAGTAGAGAGCAGAAACTGATGCTTCAGTGTTTCAGTGTTTCAGTAAGTACTGCAATTGTCCTGAGTTCACATATACTAGATGGTAATGTAAGAGCGACACGACACATGTTCAGGGCACACATGATGATGCAATGGAAATAGAGATACAGGTTATGTGACAGAACAGAAAGTAAAATTACACTGCAAACATTTTCTATGGTTTTCAATATGGATTTTAGTATAGCTGTCATTTTTCGCAACTTAATTATAAAACATTTATTCGTCTTAAAGTGGCAGTAGGCAGTATATTTTTAGCATCATTGGGCAAACATTTCAGCATATTGTAATTCAACTGTCCTGAGAGAAAACTAGACTTCTGCACCTCCTCAAAGCTCTTTTTTCAGGCTTTAAAAACACATTTGACCAATCACAGGTCATTTCATTGAGAGAGCGTTCCTATTGGCTGTGCTCCGGTCATTTGACCAGAACTTGGTGTTCCTTCACCAGATTCCACAATGGCGGCGGCGTCACAAACGTTCTCATTTTACAGCTAAACCGTGAACTACAAGATGATTCTGAAAACATTTGAGGAGAGAAATAGGCATTAATGTAACATGATATTGATTCATATTGGATCAGCGCTGCCTAGTTTGAACGTTTGGTTGGAGTTCGCGAGTGATTGACAGCCGGCTCTCATAGACGGCAGCTGGACAGCAGACCTCAGATCAGCTCTTACTGCTTGTTTTCCTGCACATGCTTTTTTTCCAGGTTTCATGTTCTACTGTCAGGATATAGAGACGTTTATGAAAATAACTTTTTTTAATCATATTTACTCCAATTTCGCCTACTTCGGCTTTAACATATGAAAAATGCCTTTATTCCAGAAAAGACAACATTTCTACTGATCTGTTTACATGGCTAATGAAAATGAACATTCAACTAATATTCCCGTTCATACTCTGATTAACGTAACCGGTGGCGAACACAGCATCCCTCTTTCATTCCTTCAACCACCTTCTTGGAAAGGTCAGAGTTGGCAATATTTGAGCATATCCAAAAACCTGTTGATACCCAAGTCTTTCAGAATGTTTAAAAGTCTGTGTGTTTCTCCTTCCGACCTGAAATGTGGGCTTTTCTCTCTGCAAACTGTCGGCTTGTCGGTTTGGCTGTATTTGGCCATAAACGGGTAAGACACCACGTGTCGCCAACTGACGTAAAAACCTCGACTGAGATGCATATTCTGATTGAGCTCTATACATGTCCAAAGAATGCTCCTAAAACCAGAACAATATCGGCATATCCCACATGTCTTAATCCAAAAAAGCTCCATTCAGAATAAGACCTAATAAAGAATATCCAAAGGGAATACGCTGTTTACATGACCCGTATCAAATTCTGAATATTGTCATATTCGGAAAAATAGTGGATGAATTGGTGTGCATGTAAACATCGCCATTGTGACCTTGTTTAAAAATGGTTGAGGTGAAAGTGTTTTCAACTTTTTCCATTTCTGTTTCTTGGTTCAGGCAGATAAACAGTTTAATTGTTGTATTTTACATTGTAAGTCAATGTCAATTCAGACGCTTCAGACTTCCTTTAAGGGATTAGTTTTAAAAGACTGACTGAGATGTTTACATGCTAGAAAGTGCCCTTGAACATCAGAGTTTTCTTTGTGCTGGTACACAACTTTTCCACCAATTGTTGGGTTTTCAGGGAATACTGTGACATTTTGGAGAAATGAGGGCCGGCAGAGAGTCCAAAGAGATCAGGCAGGGTTCAAAAACAGGCAGGTAACAAGTCTCAGGTAATAGATTTCAGGTTTCAGATGACAGAGGCTAGCACATAAAGGCACGAGGTGTAGAGCAACTTTGACCATCTGGCAGAGTACGAGTGGAAATGTACTACTTGGCTGATGAGAGGAAACGGGAAGCAGGTGAGAGAGTGGGCGGGGAAGGTCAGGCTACTGCAGGGCTGATGAGGGGGAAGTGGGAACAGGTGAGGAGGTGGGCGGGGAAGGTCAGGTATCTTGGGCTGTACTCGAAACTGCATACTATAGGCTGCTAGTAGTATGTACTGATATGGCCAAAATGTAGCATGTATGCAAACAAAAGCTAAATCTACAGCATGCCAAAAATACCCAGATGTCGTATTGATTTGGAAAAATCTCCAGTATGCATCAGACCAGTCTACCTCGCCTACTGTATCCAACAATGCAAAGCGCTGGAACGGTACATGCTACAGTTACAACACAGCAAAAAACGGCTCGTTTATTACAATTTTTGTAGCTATTTTATCACTAAAGTCAAATTTTTGAGGTGAGAAATCAACTGTGTAGATTTTGAATATTGACAATTTTACAATATTAAATTGCGAACCGAACATTTGCTCCAATGTTTTCGGAGTTTAGAAGCTCCACAAACTGCCGTGATGGCTAGCTATAGTGCCTGCCGTCGTCACTACCTCGCCAG
>CAKALG010029307.1:3547-18097 GCA_916700815.1 Helicolenus hilgendorfi | reverse complement strand
CAGTCGGCAAAGTTTAACTTTGGGAAAGTTACGTGACCAGGTATCAATCCACGTGACGAGGGCGCCTTCAACTACAGGTGCTTTCTCCGTGCACATTCGTTTTTCATTCAGAGAAAATGACTTTCCTTTTCCCGTCATGATATCAACGTGCACGCCAAGGGAGTAAAGTTAGTCTAACAGTTTTAAACTGTTTTTCCACATGTTGTCTCCCAAAATGAACACTGTAAGCCGACTACTTGATTACTATAAGCAAATTATTAAACCAGGGTATAGGAATGATTATGTCTCAAGCTTTTTGATCCATATATAAATATGCCGAACTGTATTTATATTTGTTGTTAGCTGAGACAGCTAATATGTGCTAACGTCAGTTGCCATTAGTTGCCACTGTAAATATTCACTTATCCTGCATCCTTTGACAAAAAGACTTTTATTTGGCACCTTTCTAAAAGCTCAATGGATGTATTGTTATTTTTTAATGATTCGTCTACATAAAAAAATGTTATCAATATGACCTTTAACTTAAAAAGTGACTCCTGGTGGTCTTTCTTGGAATAATAGAAGTCGTTGAGCACCTGTCTTAAATCCTACTTGACACCTTAGAGATAGATAAACAGCCCTCCTACCCCAATGTGGAGTGGCTCATCAGTAATCAAATAAGGAGAGATTATCACCGCAGGTCCTTCTCTTAAATTATTTTCACAAAGAACCTGGCACAGAAAAGACAGATTACCACGTTGCTCTTTCTGCATCGTCTCATTCAGCCGGCAGGACTGGAAAAATTATCTCCGTCCTCCCGATGGCCGAGTCCCCACCGTTATATTACTCTGCTGGCTCTTGTATAGTCTCCTCTCATTCTGTGGCGTGCAGACATGCAGACATGAAACATTGTTTTATGGGAGTTATAATACAGATAAATAAAAAATGGCCATTTTAGTTTCATGACAGGAGAACGGGATTGAATGAGGAGGACTTTCCATCATTTAATAACTGAGTGCTGGTTTATGGTGTTACACATTTCAGGAGAGTTTAACAAGGATTATTACACGGCTCTGTTGAATATTTGATTCTGATTGGTTAATCACAGCAGTCTGTTATTTCTTTATAGCAGATCATATTCTATGATCTATCATTCTCAATGTGGCTGTGTTTTTGTGTCAGAGTGAGTGTCTTTGTCTGGTGAGGATCTTTGTTTCCCATCTAGGTGCTCTCTCTCTGATTGGCTGGAGGTGTGTCGGCTGCTGATTGGTCCACCAATCATCTCTGCAGTTTGAAATGCTCAGGTAGTCTGACAGCAGTCTTGCTCTGTCCTCGGCCTCCAAACCTTTGTGTTAAAGCTGTGATCTACAGCTTGAATCAGTAGCCTTAGTGCTCTAGTTGGCTTCATCATTGGGTAACTTGTTGTAGGTTTTCTTTGTTGCTAAAGATAGCAACAGGTGAACTGCCTTCCTCACCCTACTGGACCCAGAACAAGGCCTACTGGTCAAAGACTCACCCTACTGGACCCAGAACAAGGCCTACTGGTGAAAGACTCACCCTACTTGACCCAGAACAAGGCCTACTGGTGAAAGACTCACCCTACTGGACCCAGAACAAGGCCTACTGGTGGAAGTCTCACCCTACTGGACCCAGAACAAGGCCTACTGGTGGAAGATATAAACTGTCCTCAGGGCATCACATCAGACTGAACTCTTTGTCCCTGCTGACCTTTGAAAGGGACTATGAAGTCATTTCAGTGTTCAACACCAAGAAGCCCCGTCGTCTCCTGCTGGAATCATCAACAGTAAGATCATTTATGGACTAATGGCCCATTTCATTATTACTGTTTATTGGGTTTTATGCTGATGTTGCTGCCAGCTGTGTGTGTGAATATGCTATGCTATGCTATGCTATGCTATGCTATGTTATGCTATGCTATGCTATGCTATGTTATGCTATGCTATGCTATGCTATGCTATGCTATGCTATGCTATGGTGTGTCTGTTTGTCTTGTTGGATCAGAACCAGCTTGGTTGTCCAGGTGTGAGTAGACCTGCACACATCTGGCCACCAGGAGTTTGCCTCTGGTTGTTTTGCTCTCATTGTACGATGGAAATAGAAATGCAGCTAAAAACAAGGTGAACAAGAGAGAGGAAATTAGATTAATATACATGTCAGGTGCTTGTAATATTCCCTATGATGATGATGATGTAGAAGGCTTGTAGGATTAAATTGTAGTGCATGGCCTATTATGCCTTTCAGAGTCTTATAAGTAGATGTTTGTTCTTGGATAGGACAGGCCCACCTGATTTTCTCTGTGCCCACCCACACTGTGATTTCTGCCTACACCACTGCTTCAGACCGCTGTATTGTTCACACTACACAAATTGCAGTCTTGTAATTGGGAGTCTTGAAGTGGTGGGGGGCAGCGACATAAATGAAACCTGCCTTGGCGTAGGTTTGAGCTCTCCGAGTGCACTTCTAGTTCCTCTAATGCAACTTTGCTTTAAATTTAAAAACTTTAAATACAAATTTGATTTGAACCCAAATCCTATGACTTATGTCCAGACCTCTGCTTCCTCCTTATTACCCTTATCTTCACTAATGCAGAAACACCTTGATGTCTGAAGTTCATCTCACACGGCAACTGCTTTTTGCTCATGATTGCTTGGTCAGAAATTGTAGTTATCCAAGAGAATACCCACAGCTATTCAACGCCTGGGATTGAAAACAGTCTCGTCTCTTGTGCTGAGAGAGCATGCCCACTCAGATGGACCTCTTGTCGCAATTGATTGAGTTTGTTTATGAAGTTCGGTGGATTCGTCTGCAGGCTCTATAGCCACATGATGGAGGTCTAGAGGCTCATCCTTTACCCTCATCAGACAGTTTTCTAATCAGCTCCACCGACTGCTCCTGTGGGCGTGTGGCAGTAAACACTGTTAACTGTTATAGTGGGATCAGATGAGGAAAAGAGCATTGGACTGGTCTTAACTCTCAGAGGAAATCTGGTTCACTCTGTGATGCTCTAATTTAATAAAAATGGCTTTGTAGTGGATTTATTTGCACATCAGATACATCACAGAGACCTGCTTTGTATGTGTTTGTCAAGGAATAATAGTGATTTGTCATTTGAGATGTCTTGCATGGCGTTACTAGCAATCAAGGAGCACACATTATAATGGTATATGCATAGCAGTTGGTTGAGGCAGCCTGTTTTAAAGGTCCCATATTGTAAAAAGTGTATGTCTTTTATATTATAAAACAGGTTTAAGTGATATATAAATCCTGTGAAAGTATCAAAACACTCAATCCATGGAGAAATACGCACAGCCCGTATTCAGAAACGGTGCGTCTGAAACAAGCCGTCAGGATTTCTGTCCATTTGTGATGTCACAAATCTACAATATTTACACCATTTCACAGTTTTAAATGTAAACATACTACATGTGTCCCAGTTTATTTCCTGTTGGAGTGTATGTGAATGACATCAGCTGTTAGGATGTAAACATGGACCCAAGCTGTTTCCTAGAAATGCAACTCCGTTGAAATGCGTTAAAACGGAGTGTTTCAGACAGATGGTGAATACAGGTATATTCAGACAGACAGTACGAGGAAAATAAAGTTTTTTTTTTAACATTAAAGCATGTAAACATGTTCTAGTAGGAACCCAAAATACAAGCATGAACCTGAAAATGAGCATGATATGGGACCTTTAATGCAACAGAAATATCCAAGTGGTGGTTTGTTGGAGTTTACATGTCGCACTCTGAGCTGTTAATCAGTGAATTTAAAAGTGACAACCCAGATATTTTCTGCAGAGAAAAAATGTTCCCAACACAAACAAGATTTCAGTTCAGACTATTTGATTTTTCATGTGAGGAAATGTTGGCTTGAGTTCTAAATCATTCCCCGTCAAGTGGCTCCAATGCAGGTTTACTTTTGAATGAAAACAAAGACGTTCTGAAGAGAGAACTGAATGGATTCCTGTTTTTATTGCTTTTACTTTTTTTGTTTTGAAGTGGACGATTTGTAATTTTCTAGATAGGGGGAAAAAAGTTGGAAACAGAAGACATACAAAAGTAGTAGCAGCTTTGGTTCACTGCTGAATGTCAGTTTGTAACACCGCCGCTCTTTCCATTATCCCCATTGTGGGCAGAGGCTTTTCTAATACTGTGCTCATCTTTCATTTGATGCATGTAGATCTGACTTGTCCCTGCATTAGGATTCAGCAGGACCATTATGCACATCGTAATACTCTGCTCTGAACAGAGACGCCTTTGTTAATGGCTCCATTGAGTGGTGCAGTATGTGACATACAGGGACAACTTAATTATTGATCACAAAGAGGAACAGTATAAGTGGGGGCACAATTTAATAAGTGTGAATAGTGCCAAACTTATATGGAATTTGTGGACAACTTTTATTTGAACTGATGCTCCGGAGTGGCTGTGAACTCACCAAGGTTATTTAAATGGCCCTGGAACGTGTCCAACCAGCCGTCGCGTATGCATCCGATCCATCTGTGTTTCATTTGACCCCCAACTGTCCACCGTTTTATTCTTCTCAGTCAAAACACTTCCTTAGCCAGCATTTAATCGTATTCATGCTCTACAATGAATCACATCTATGCTTCTCATTTCCATCCAATTTTCTGACTCACCATCCCGTCTCCAGATTTCTTTCCTATCATCAGTGCTCTGACAGTAACCACACTATTTTTAATCGTCCTCAGCAGGCTGATATGAGGACTCCACATGGATGAGCGATTGCTTTTATTTCATCGACTGATCCCACATGAGTATATTTGCTTGTAAAACTGATCTAGTGTTGACACTCTCGTATCATCTCGCATTAAATGTGCGAGCTTTTTCTGATTTAAAAAATGAGGTAGGATTTAAAGACAAATATGAAACATTCACTAAAAACACCTAGGCCTGTCAAGCTTTCACACCTGTCATGTCAATATGGCTTTTTCAAGTAAGTCATTTTTGAAAGGGCAGGCTTCTAGCAACGCCGCTGGTCTCCTCCGAAATCTGTATTCATACAAAACTGTTTCATATCTACAGTATGAATGGCATCATGTGCCGATCTCAGCCTCTGAACTGCACGGCCGTGGATGATACAGCAGGAAGGCAAGCGAGAGGTTCATTAAAATATGGATGGGGTGAAAAAAGGTGATTTTAATGATCTGTCTGCGAAGAACGAGGGACGCTGATTCTAAACCTTCATGTTTAGAATCATGCATCCTTCTTCTTTACATGTGTTAAAGCTAAATTCTACTGCTAATGTGAGTTTGGTCTGGTGGTGGTGCTATGAAGCATGACCACCATGTCATTTGTGAGGTTGGCGTGGAGAGAGAAATAGTACAAAAAGCGGGTTTTGACTGAAAAGAAGAAAAAACATGGTGAAAAGAGATCACACCAGATTTGTCCTTGTCTCTGTCCCTCTGTTTGAATGGTGTCCTCTAGTCTGTCTCTTGTCTATGTGTGTGTTTCCAGAGGAGATTGTGTGGCTCAGGTCCGAGCAGTTACACAGCAGCGGTCAACTTTGGTGGCTTGCATCCTCTCGGATTCTTCATATAGCCGACTTAATGTTTACAGTCTGTCTACCAAATATTGTCATTCTGTTTCTCCAGGTTGTAACTGTATAACTTTTGTCTACTCTGTGCACACAGCATCTATTGCATGTCTGTCGGTTCTGGAAGAGAAGAGGGATCCCTTCTCCGTTGCTCTTCCTCAGGTCTGCCCTCTTTTTTTGAGTGGGGGTGGGAGGGTCTAAGGAAGGTCAAAGGATGATGTCGCGTACAGTGCATGACATTAACAATTGAAACTGATTGTCGAGGTTCAGCCCGTTTCTTTGCATTAGTAGAGAGGATCATTTAAAATATGTCACTTGATTTTGATTGTGTTAGAACTTGGTGCAAATCATCTTGAGGTAGAAAGAAAAGAGGAACAAATAGAGGAAGATGAGGAACAAATATGTACTGAGCATTAGATGTTCTCAGCCTGTGTTCATCTTCATCTTCCCTTTTTAGAACGGGACGACTGATGGAATAAATGTTTTGGAATTAGGTCCGTTCGTTTTTAGGGTCTCTGGTTAGTCTTAAAGCTGCGGTGGGTAGAATTGCAGCAAATATGATTTAAAAAAATATATATCTTACTAAACGGTCACCATATCCTGACAGTAGTGCATGAGACAAGTTATCTGAAAAAACAATCATGTGCCTCTATGTTCTCCGGTGCTCCTAATGGCATCTGCAGGATTTCACAGACCAAAGGAAAACAACCAATCAGAGCTGATGGAGTCGGCCGTCTATGAGCCTGCTATCAATCACTCCGATCAAACGCTGATCAAGTTTGTGACCCTGCAGCCATGTTGAGATCAGTAAAGGAAATACCAAGCACCGCCACCAGCCGCAGCAAACTTATTTTACAGCTAAACAGTACACTATAAATTAAATTAAATAGGAATAGGAGCGCTCTCTCTCTGAAATGACCTGTGATTGGCCAAAGTCTTCGGGCTAGATGTTTTAAAGCCTGAGAACAGAGCCATGAGGAGGAGCAGACGTCTCTCAGAACACTTGAATTACAATATGCTGAAAGGTTATTATGGGATTTTCACCCAATGATGCCAAAGATATATACCGCCTACTGCAGGTTTAAGTGGTTTGGACATTGTAAATGTTACTGTATTATACTTTTTCAAATCTAGACAGCGTGTTAGTATTTAAAATATATGTTTAGTGTCTTGGCCCCTATTCTCCAGCTTCAGCTCATCAGGGTGTCCCATTTCACGTCTCCTTTATGCTTTATGATTGCACTTTAATCTTAACTGTGTTGTGAATAAAAATAAACTGGAAGTGATGGAGCAGCGAGGCTCTTTACAAGAATCCAAATAAAAAACAAAATCATCTTAAATTAGTAGCTTTAAACTTCAGAGCAGGATGTGGATAGGCCTGAATCTATATTACTCAATCTTTTATCTGGTTTTGAAAACAGTAAACCGTGGGTTTCTCGCCCAGGGCTCTACGAGCAGAGTTCTAGTTTGAAGATGCGTCTGAATTTCTATTAGTCATTTGTGCGCTGAGCCTCTCAGCAACCTGATGCCTGAGGACATAGAAAGGCAACACCTGTATCCCTTTTCATCCACATTATTATACCTTTCATATCTGAGCTTCAGTTGTCCTCATTACAACGACAACAATAAGATGATAGGATGAGTTCTAGTGAACTCTGTCCTTTAGTCCCTGTTGTGATCTGCTGTGCTTATATGAACAAAGCCACCTGTGTCGACTCATTTCTCGTTAATGCTCGCTAAAACTTCAATATTGTTGAGCTGTCTGCGACCTGCACTTACAATCATATTATTTACCAGCTAATTAGACTTGAAGATGATGCTTTGAGCTTTAACACGATTCAGCACGACGAGATGAAATCCCTCCTTGCTTGACCTTGCTGTTAGTGAGGTCTGATTTGATAGCTTGCCTATCATATGGCCAGGAAAATGATTATCATGCCAAACAGCAACACAAATAAACGTCAGAAAAAGTCAGGCTGTTCATCCGTCTCTCTCGGGCGGAAGTGTCATTTACCATAAAAAAGATAATCTATGAGTGGAGAACGTTGAAGCACATGGACGCAGCAGCCGTCAACTCATCAAACGCAATTCAGGGCTTCATTAGCAGGCATGCGAGCCTTCCTCCGCTCCGCTCCGCTCTGCTCTGCAGCACTTCTCCCAATGCCATCCCATCCCCAACGTGCACACAAGGTGCATCGTACATCTTAAACTGTACAACTTAAACATTGCTATCCAGCTCAGCGTTGTGGGATTTCCCTTTTATTTAAGCCTCAACACAAACACACACACACACACACACACACACACACACACACATATATATTTTTTTACAGCTCCTTGCACATCTGCCATTCTCTTCTTGGAGTCATTGCAAATCCCTGTGCAGTCCCTATGAAAGAGAACTGACACTGAAATGTGGATTAATATGACTGGGGGGTCGCTTTTGTGTGCAATACAAGAGATGCTGGTGGTGAATAAAAAAGCATGAAAATGCTGGCATTGAATATGCCATCCTCTTCCCCCAGGTCCCCGGAGTTGGAGCCTCTGGCATATTCATCTTTTGCTCTCTCTCTCTTTCTCACCGCTCCCCGACAAAACTTGTTTTCTATGTAAAAAAAAAAATCCTCCGATCCCTCTTTCTTCAGCTGGATTTTTCAGCACACAGAAAATGCAGAAATGTTGTGACAATTATTCCTTCTCTAGCTGGAAGAATTGTTAGAATAGATAGCTGGTTGCTATTTTCTGGTATACAAGCAAACACAGGGCAATTTACTCTCCGGGAGGCCCGCGGCCAACGCTCACAAGAATTACACCGGCTTCTTTATTTTTCAGTTTTCAATGTTGCTGCATGAAATATGTGCCTCTGTCTGTTCTAACTCACACAGGCTCCGCCCTCTACTGTCCTCTATGGGTAATACTCTCCTCCAATGACACGTCGCCCACTGAGATTTGCATAAATGTAACTGGCCAATCAAGACGTGCGTTACCACAGTATATAAAGGATGGTGTTTCCTTGGTGTCTGGCGGTCCGCAGAAGCTCGCCATCGACTTTGATTCGCTGGGACTTCCCCCCGCTCCCACCCAAACCTAAAAGCCATCTTTGCCACGGCTTTTACGGCCCCTTACTTCTACGCTGCGGCGGCCTATAGGTTATAAAGAAGTAGTCGGGCTGCGGTGTCTGGATCAGTGTGGTTGGGTTGGTGTGGTTTCAGGATGTACATCTATCGCGCTCCACCCACTGTATCCGTGCAGTCTAATAGAGAGCGCTTTGCCTGTGCTCATAGAACTAGGGTTACATCGTAACCTTCATTCTGTGAGGCCATGACAGGTGAGTGAAAGGAATACAGCATTAGTGAAGACAGCTGAAATATGCAGATCTTCATTCACTGAGTGTAGAGGGGTTGACTCTGGAGGCCCCAACCTGACACCTTTCCTTTCACTTCTGGAGCTAATGATCACATTCAACGTACACAGCCTCTACTTCACTCCACTCCACACATCTCAGCTGTTACCTTTTGATGCTAGAGTAGAGGGAACAGCAACGTTGATCGTGTTAAATATCTCATAAGAGAAAAGCAAAAGCTTTGAAGCAGGGGCTATAAATTCTGCATGTGTGTGCTCGACCTGCGTATGTCACATCAGCATCTACCCGGTATGGTCCTATTCTATGGCAGAACCTGAATATGTTCGGTCATATGTTACAGAAAAAAACTGTTAAGGCTGTTTTCACAAGCCACGATTTAGTCGATGTTTATCAAGCTCTGGTGTGGTTCGTTCGGGCGGTTGTGAAAACAGTAATTGTACTCTGGTGTGTACCAAAACAACTGGTCCAAGCCCGCTTGCGAGAGGTGATCTCAGACTGTTTCCAGGTGAACCATAACGCAGGCCGACAGTGCAGGCATTTGTTGAGATGGACACAGGTAGACGACAGGTTGACATGAGTGGGAGAGGACTGACCTGGACTCCTGCAGAAGTCTGATGTTTACTTGACATCTGGGCCGAAGAGAACGTACAGAGTACGCTAAATAAAGTCAACAAAAATAGTGAGGTTAATAAAGTAATATGAGATAAACTGGAGGACAGGGATCCGTGCTCACGGTAGATCAGTGCAGAGTCAAAGTGAAGAAACTTCAACAGCAATATATCAAAGTCTGTGCAGAGAAGTGGCAGATCTCGAGACAAAAAAGATAACGATACTACGGGGGCCCTGACGGTCAAAATACGACATTTCAGAAAACACAACATTTTGTAAAAACACAGAATTTAACAAAAAAAGTGTTTTTTAAACGTTCCTGTAATTCATTTTTGGAATGCCTGTTGAGCTATTGAAATGATTCAGTTCCCTTTTCAAAGCCTTTTTGACATTGACTTCCATTACAATAGCAACATTTGGATGCATGCATAGTAGTTATTCAACTGTTCTACTGTAATAATAATAATTCTGGTATCCAAGCCAACTGTTCACATGTGTCAGAAGCAATATGGATTAGGTGGGCGAGGTAAACCGAGGGAGGCTTATACAACAGTTCCATGAGAGTTAATTGCTCAAACAGCTCTGAATGTGCTCTGTGAACTGGACGAAGGCTGATAATGTGAATTACAGTTTTTCGTTTTTTTTTCAATTGCCAACACATTAACATGACACATAAAGCACAATTATTGAAACTTGACACTCGGAGAGCAAAATCTCAGCTCAAGTCTCCAAAACTCCAAACACATTTTCTGCTTTGCACCCAATTTGCAATTCAATACGGGCACTTTTTGTAACACTCTGCACACGGTTCTCTACATGAGACACATGAATCACTTTGTCATTTGAAAGCACTATTCAAAATGACACACCCGTTGACCATTTGGACAATACACGTGCCACCTGGCCTAACATGCTTGATTGTCGACTCATCAATCAGGATGTAAGCAGGATGAAAAGACCACAAGGGAGAACCTGTCTACAACAACAATGGAAGGTTATGTTCCAGATAAGAGATCAACTCCTATAAAAGCACCGCCTACTGACCAATCAGAGCTCAGTGTGTGGATCGTATGGTAATATTACACATATATGAAGAGGTTTAAGTCATAATCCAGGCTAAAAACAACACAGTTTAAACTGACAAAGGAAGGACAGCTGGCTGGGTGTTGACAGCTTTGAATTATATTTTCATACTTATTTTTGAACTTGCTCTTGAGTCTGTTTCACACCGCCGGAGAGGAAGGACGCAGCTGAAAGAAGGTTCAAATAGTCATGCACGCTTCAGTAATTTTACTTGGCGTGATTAGGTGTAATGCAGTCATCCGTCAAATATTTAAAAATGATTTATATCTAGACGAGTATATCTTACTTTTGAGTGTTCCGTTAAATTAATAACTCTGTTAATTTACGCATCCACACATCAGGAGTTTTTTCTTTCACCAGCTGTTCTTCCTGCATTTGGCAGCTTCAACTGTGTTACTTTTAGTCTGATTAAGTGTTTAATTTCTTTGTATTTGTCTAATATAGTTCGCTCTTTCTTTGTAAAATATGTCGCTCTGCCGGTCTGTCTGCCAATCTGTGGACTTGTCCATGTCTGTGATTGGTCAGATGCTGCTCATAACCAACCTTCGTAGGACCGCTTAGCGTGATCTCAGTTGTTAGGGTTAGTTAAACCAGATAACGAGAAGATACCCTGGGTATTTTGAATTCGCTTCGTAGTCCAGGCCTCTGTTGTCAAAAACGTGTATTAGCAATTTAAAAAAAAACAACAACTGTAATTTATATTTTCTTTTTTGTCTCCACAAATGTTTTTGCTGTTTATGTTCTATATTCTGTTTGGTCTGTGTGGATTTTCAGTACAAAATGCCTCCTGTATTGACTGATTTTTACACCAAACTTTCCAACAACTACAATGTAAATTCATCCGTGTCAATATTAAATGCTTAGGGTAAGTGCGCCGGGAGTGGAGGGGTAAATTGGGTTTTTAAAATGATTGTTTAGTTGTGAATGATGTGTTTAATTTTGCAAAAGATCTGAAGTGTTCTGTGTGAATTGTGTGTCGTGTTTTGACAAAATGAGTCCTCTATTCCAAATTGTGCGTTGGCTGGTTGT
The DNA here is from genome assembly GCA_916700815.1 of Helicolenus hilgendorfi. Taxonomy (NCBI): domain Eukaryota; kingdom Metazoa; phylum Chordata; class Actinopteri; order Perciformes; family Sebastidae; genus Helicolenus; species Helicolenus hilgendorfi. The sequence goes on along the minus strand of CAKALG010029307.1, from coordinate 6,456 downwards.
TGGTGAGTAATTTGACATGCAGAGATCAGATACCAGTCGTCCACCGCCGCCGCCGTGCTACACATCTTCAGGCCGGCCAGCACACTATTTGTGTGAGTGATTGTCCATGAGTGTAATGATAATCCATAAGGCTTGGCTTGACGTGTGGAGTTAAGCAGGATTGTCAAATAATCAATTTTGCCCCAGTGACTTTCTTTTTGCCAAACAGCCGCGCTATTCCTGTTGGGATTTGTCACTGATTTCTGCAATTGATCGGAGGGATTTTATAGACACATGGGCTTGACTGCTGTTGCACTTTGCTGAACTTCGTGGCAGTCAAGCTCGGCCGGGCTGCTTAATGATTTCTTTCGTTGCATATTTATCTACTGAGATGGCTGTTTTCTTTTCTTTTTTTTTTCAAAGCAGAGTGGTACTAATAGTGCATCAATAATGTATCCGGTGGCCTCACAAATGAACTGTTTGATAGACACCAGCACAGTGAGTGGGAGAGTGTGGAGGGAATGCAAGGGCCCAATTAAAACTAATAATTCATACTGTAAACATCTGTTTTGCTACTATTACAAATTCATATGACAGTGAATCTGTAATGTGTTCATGAAAGCTTTACATTTGATGTTCTAATGGTTTCTGGCACATTTCGTTATCACATTTCAGATATGATGTGTTGATTCAGAGCATTACTATAGCAGCAAACAGCTATTTGCTATGTAAAGATATAGTGGAGTAATGTGTCTGACATGTGTGACGGCTGCATCGCTGAATTGATGCGTATCTCACGCGTGTGTCGTCCACACCGGCAGCGTTTCCTCTGCTGCTGCTTTCATAATGATAATTTAATTTCATTATAAATGTCATTTATGTTTATTTTAGACAGAAAAAGGTTAACAAATGTGTGGTCATTTGTAAATAATAGTAATAATCCACAATTAAAACCCGATACTTTATTCATTCATGGAGCCCTACAAGTCACTGCATGTTCTACAACACTGTCCTGTAAATATTTCAGAATAAATGCGTTGTGTTAACAAATAAAGGAATTCTTTCCACAGACAAAAACACTTGAGGGCTTTTATTTTGAAATGAAAGCAGGAAGTCTTGATTTAGAAAAAATGAATCTTTATTTTCTTCATGTCCGTACAGATGCAGACATTGAGCCGGCTCACGCGGGCCGTGTGGCTGCTCTAACCTGTTAACATGGATGGCGAAATAAGGCTTACGCTCCCTACGTGTTGTAAACCGAGCTTCTCCGTGCTTTGTTGACATAGCTGGGCCAGCCTTGCATGCTTTTTAGTGCATGTGAGTCTCTCAGATGTGCCCCACGGGCTAGCTCACGGCCGCCGCTCTGCACTGCGCTCATAAGATTTTTTCTTTTAATACTGTTGAGTGTTGCTGTACTCACCAAGGAGGGTTAAAAAAGATGTCATGGCGCCATATCGCATCATATCATTGGGGTACAACACGTGCAGTACAATCTGGTCTGCACTTGCATAAAAGGCTCAACAGCAGCTTCAGTTACACTGTGCATGTGTCGTACCCCCAATAGTTCAAGACCGCGTCCTAGCCTCCATTCGGTAGCCTTGGCACTCACAGTGGAGTAAACAGACATTTTACTTGATAGTGCATTCATGAACACACATCCAAAAAACTGACTGAATGTTAAGTTGATTGTTTCTTGCATTTTAAAGTTTGCTATTCAGGCAGCCGACTCACCAGTCTCAGATGTCAATGTGTCCCTGAAAGCACTAACAGGGCGAGCTTTCAAAAGAGTATAGGCCTACCTGCTCGCAGCTGTGTCACCATGTTACAACAAGGTCACTTGGAAAAAAACACAAAGGCCATGAAATATTCACAGTAATGGATTTACTCTCCCGACAATACCAGAAGCCCCATGAAGGTAGGGTATTAAGCTAAAACCACTTGGTTATCTTTTACAATGTTCAGCTTGATTTTAAACACGCAAAACCATTAACATGGCCACAGACACACACTAAAGGCCATTCATTATATTACTGCTGCATTTGACTCAGCTATTGAACTATTAAGCAACGTGTATGTCCATGAAACATTGGCCGGTTGTTTTCCAACTTAGAGGAGCTTCACATTAAACATTATCAACCAAGTTAAAAACCTCTTCCACTCCTTGTGGACGCCGGCGTCCTCGGCCGACTTTACTGTCGAGGCTGTGGCAGGCGCTGGTATATTAAACTATAAAACCTAGGGAATCCATTGGTACCAACCATGCTAGCTTGTTGAGAAGGAGGCTAAATAACGCTACGAAATAAGGCTAAATTTGGCGAGGGAAAAACTGGCATGGCCATATTCACAGGGCTCCCTTAACCTCAACATATCTGAATGATGATGGTGGTGAACTGAGGTTTCTGTATACTGGGGTCCCAAAACAGTCTTGGAATTAAACAAATTGGGCATCACTGTAAAGCTGAGACTCTTGTGGATCCAATGAGCCCAACTGTATTCATGTGTGATGAGGTGAGTCCCCATAGGAGCCATTTCATTATAGTGAGACCATTATTTTTAAAGCTTGATGTCACCGTATAAAATGACCTGTGGTGACCTCTCGGATAATCACAGCCTCATGAAACTTTACAGCCACAAACTAGAGACCTAGAGCATTCAGAGGATGGATGGCTATCCTATATTGACAATATAGGGTTTTCTTGAGCAGAAGTGCTCGCCATCCAATCGATTTCCTCAAGGTTTCGGTGTCTTAATGTAGTATTTTGGAGGGATATTTGATTATTTTATCAATTCTCAAGTGGTAAAAATGGTTAAATTTAGCACCAAATCAGTCTAACAAATGTTATTATAGGCTATATTCTAGGAGAATGGCCCTACACATTGTTGTACATAATGTAAACCATTACTTGTTTTACACTAAGCATGTCATGATG
>CAKALG010029305.1:0-11918 GCA_916700815.1 Helicolenus hilgendorfi | reverse complement strand
TCACCATGGGCTCTGTGCAGGAATGGAGGCGACAGGGACGCGTCCAAGTAGCAGCAGCACAGCTTCTCATTAACTCCTGTGAAACCCTTAAAGACCAATGGAAGAAGAAGCTTTTATTTCGCTGGAGGAACATTCGCAATTTATCGTTTGGGGATATAAAAGGTTTAAAAGTGGCCTCTGTGTGAAGGATGGTGCAGTCTAAAAGTGTGCCATTGAGAGCCATATGTATGCAGTGAGATCACCATCAAACAGAGAAACGAGCCTCTCAAGAGACTTAATATAACTGTGTTTTTTGTTGGGGTGGAAGAAAGTATCGAAAATATTGAGTGTTGCGATACAGTAATACATTTTGTGGTACTGTATTGATTCTCAAAAATACTATAGATTTTTAATTAATATTTTACATGCAAAGATGAACTCAGTCAATACTTATTTCATTTGCAAAGATATGCACCCTCTCAGTGTATGTGCCCTCTCAAAGTAGCGCTAATATAAACAATAATAATATATCCCCCTGCTTACAGTATCGCAATATATTACAATATATTGAATCATAACCCCTGTATCATGATACTTATCGTATCGCCACATTCTTGCCAATACACAGACAAAGTTTATTGTGAGAATTCTGCCATATTAGAAGGATTTGAAGTCTGAGCTCATATCTGACTCAGAAGAAGAGGAGTACTGTAGTTACTGCTTGATTAGGGCTTTTTTTTCTCAGAGCGCACTGGCCCACATAGCCCATATGTTGGGGTTATTATATCTGCTTACCTAGCACAAGATGATGCAGCAGTAAATACGCAGTTATGGGAGTATGAACTCCAGTTGCTGATCTCCACAACTCACAAATATTAGATTTAAGACTACTATTAAAGAGGAACTATTATGTGTATTTTCAGGTTCATGCTTGTATTTTGGGTTTCTACTAGAACATTTTTACATGCTTTAATGTTAAAAAAAACGCTTTATTTTTCTCATACCGGCTGTGCTGCAGCACCTCGTTTCACCCCCATCTCTCCCGTCCGCTCTGATTGGTCAGCTGGCCCTCACTTGTGATTGGTCAGCCAATCCCAACTTTTTGGACTGCGCTCCAGCTTTGCTCTAGCTAGCTTTGTTTGAAGGCGTGCCAAACTAGCCGCTAGGCAAATTGTATTACTTGGTGACATCACCACGTTACGGAAAAAAAGGTGGGGCTTCAAGCAAGGCGTTTTCGCGACCAGTGTTTCTGTGGGGGAGAGTAACTCCCTTTGGCGTGGACTTTGGGCTTTGTAACTTTGCAGACCTTTTACATGCACAAAAGGAAAGGGAAAAAGAACAAAAACATAATGGGTCCCCTTTAATTTGTTTTCTTTTACGACACTTGGTAGGGGAATTCCACAAGGCTGTTATGAATCTAGATGAAAGTGATTTTATATGTTTGTGAAACTTGATTTCACAAATGAAACTTGTTGAGTTGTAATGAAATGTAGAAAAGAGTTTGCTATCTGTATCCCCCATAACCTGGTTGCTAATATGAGTGTCATTAATTGTATGCCTACACCTTTCCAATATAAGATAATAACCATAAGTTGCACTGATTGATTTTGTGTTATGTGCAGGTCAGAGGTCAGGGTGGGTGTAGAGGAGATTAGTGTCAATGCTGCTATTGCTCAAGGGGGAGGAGAGGCATTGGTTGGGACAGGCTGGGGTTTGTCACATAATCAATCAAGTTCAATGGTCGCCTAATATGCATTCAATGATTCCTGGAAAGTATAGTTTGTGTCGCACTGTATGCAGGCTGACAAGAAACATCAAAACCTAATTCTTCATTCTTCCCTGGTCAGTTAAATCATATATCTACAATCTCTATATAGCAAGTATCTGAATTAGGGCTGTCAGTAGGTTAAATATTTAATCGCAATTAATCACATGATTGTCCATAGTTAATCGTGATTAATCGCATTTTTTATCTGTTCAAAATTGATTTGCAGTTACATATTTTGAGGTCAGAGGTCAACGGACTCCTTTGAAAATGGCCATGCCAGTTTTTCCTCGCTAAAAAAATGAACTTTGACTTCGTTAACTTTGACAGCCCTAATCTGAATGATTCAATATCCTAAACAGGCATTCATTTGAAATGTGCTTTTTACAGGGCAGAATTACTTGTCCACCCTTCTGCAAGTAGTCCCACTTGTCTTCTAAGTAATGAATACATCTATTTGTATTGTAAGTCCATTTCAAACTGCTATACTGAAACTGACATTTCCTGGGTGCTTTGAGGCTACCCACGATAGAAAGCTTTGGCCGCTGCAATTTTAGATCAGATAAATTTAGCAAACATAATTTGTGGGGTTTTAGTGCTAAACAGATTTGTGGTTGGCACACACAGAAAGAGAGCCTGTGGGCAAGAAATTGGGAAGAGATTCTGTATAAAATACGTACAAAGATGATAGTTGATGTTCAGTTATTGTGGTCAGCAATAAAGAAAAACACGAGATGAGAAAACTCAAACAGGAGCATAAGGGACAGACACGTTTATTTTGGGGGTTTTTTCAAATCTGGACAGTCAGTGCTGATGGCCTTTTGAGATAATAACATTTCAATACATTGGTTATATTCTGTTTCTGGTCTTTGTCCTTTTTAAGACTTTGTCAAAGCGAACAAACACATTTATTTCCAGTGGGCTTGTATCAAACAGACTCCCGTTAATGCAGTTCTGCACAAAGCGGTAGCCTCTACTCTTTTTTTTTACTAGTCCAATCATCTTTTATGTAAGTGAGTAAATTCTAAATTAAAACTTGAAGCCTTTGGCATTCGAGCCAGAAGGTTAATTTAAGACCTTGGCTGACCAACTTTGATTTGGTGCCCGTTCTGAAGGAGGTAAAAGGTGCTCAGTCATGCTTAAAAAGTCAATCAGTGTCTCTCGGTCTGCAAATCGGACGCTGTCTCAACCGCCTCATGTACGTTGTGTGTCTGGACAGCCCGTCCTGTTATTTCACAGTGAATAGATTCCACTACAGAAAGGATTTGAAGTGGGTCAGGTCAGACAGCTTTACTCTCTTTGTCTCGTACCCTCTGTCTCACTTTGTCTCTCTGTCTCTCTTTTAGTCTGTGTCCTCCTGATTCTTCTTTATATAGTTTTCTGTTTTGGTCTTCATGTTTTGTAACTTTAGTGATATGTGTGATACGCAAAATGTAGAGTTACATGGTTGTTGAATTGTTGTTCAGTATTGTAAAACCCCATTTAGCCTATTAGGGCTGTATATATAGAGTGCTGCAGGGATGACGTATTTTTGTAGGCCAACCAGGAAGTTAGCAATATCCTGGTTCCCTCGACAAAAAGCCAGTGGGATTTTTCCATTGGGTTTCGGATTATTGCAGAAAATGAACTCTGTGGCAAACACACGTTTATGATACTTGTACCTTTTGTTAAGCGAGATAATCTTCACAAATGAACAATCCTTTTATGATTTTTGAAGTGTAAATGCAATCCCCAGAAGTAAAAAGCTAACGTTAGGCTATAAACCAACTACACCACAGTCACATGAACGCGAGTATACACAACAAGGCTGTAAGCAGACGAGTCGGCGTGCTGACGTTTAGTAGTTTCATTTAGCCTCTTGTTAGCAACCGCCTTTTTTAAGACGTATAAAAAGCTTCATAATTCACAAGTGGGGTATTTATTGATGTATTTTATATTGTAGAACAAATCTCTTCAGCTTATGTTAACCACAGACCTTATTTCAGGCATCTAACTACAAACCAAACCCATTGACTTCCAGAAGAGGGAACCCGAAGTGCCAATATGCTAACTCGCATCCGGGTTTTGGGACTCATTCCTGCAGCACTCTATTGGCAAGAATCTGCCGATACGATACGTATCATGATACAGGGGTAACGATTCAATATATTGCGATACTTTAACCAGGATGATATATTGCAATTTTTAAAAATTTAAATCTTTTAAAATAATTTTGGGAAAACTCGTAGCATAAAGAACACACTAGAAATACACCGTACTGCTTGCAAAAAACTGCATAGTTTTTGCTCCAAACTGCATGTGATTATCATAAAGTAAGCATGTCTGTAAAGGGGAGACTGGTGGGTACCCATAGAGCCCTTTTTCATTCACCTTTCTTGAGGTCAGAGGTCAAGGGATCCCTTTGAAAATGGCCATTCCAGTTTTTACTTGACAAAATTTAGCGCAAGTTTGGAGTGTTATGGAGTAAGCTAGTATGACATGGTTGATTCCAGTGGATTCTTTAGGTTTTCTAGTTTCATGTGCCAGTATCTTCACTCCCGCTACCAGCTCTCTGAAAGACAGAATAGCGTCCGTCGTATTTTTTACAAGGTTAATTAAAATTACAGTGTATTGGAGAATTAATACAGTATCACAAGACATAATATCACAATATTCACAAGTGTCGATATTTTCTTACACCCCTATAGCCTATGTACGTTAAATACAGTGTGAATCGTCCAGTCATTATGTTTTAACATTGTTCTTTTTGCTGTGTCACTTGTCATCGGCTGTAAGAGAAATCACAGCACCGCCGTCTTCACCTGCACAGTCGCCGTTTTATCTCCCGTGTCAATTTTCTCCTGAGCTCATCGAGTTAACGTCACGGCTTCTTCGGCTCACAACCTTTTGTCTCACCCATGCAGAAAGCTTTTTCCACTGACTGCACGTTTTCCACTTGAGCTGACAGAGACTTTTACCTAACTAAGTAATAATCCATCACGTCTCCATGGATTCTTCCCCCCCGAGAGAAGCAACATTGTCACCAACACAACAAATAAGAGCATTTTTTCTCGTAGATGAATCCTCCCAAAGCAGCAGGCCAGATTGTTTTCTGGATATCAATGACTTGTGGGTATGGAGACACAGATCTGTGATAGAAGGGTGGAGGATGATAATAAGAAATCAGCATTTTTCATCTCTGTAGTGTTCCCAAGTGTGCAAAACACTACTGACCTCAGTACATTTTCACCTTGAAATTAGTTTTAACCTCACCTTCACCTAGTCCAAGGTGACAGGCACATGTGCAAAGAATTTGATTTGCACCTTAAGACAGCAGATAGAAATAGCCAGTAAAAAAGGTCAATGATTAATGGATTGATTTCCCCTCAAGAGCGTGTGGAATGAGATAAGAGCTCAGTTTTATTCATTTATTCTGACTGTAGTCTCTCCTAAAATCTGTTGAGATTAGGGCTGTCAAAGTAAACACGATGATACGCAAATTAATTTTAATGCCACTAATTTCTTTCTCTTTCACGCATTAATGCAACTTGCGATTTTTAATTAAGCTCGGACGCTATTCATTCTTTCAGAGGTTGTAGCGGGCTCAGTTTTAAAGCTAGAGTGAAGATACTTCACTAGAAATGATAATCACATGCAGTTTTGGGAAAGTCATAGTCAAGTCAGCACACTGACATACTGACAGCTGTTGTTGCCTGTTGGGCTGCAGTTTGCCATGTTATGATTTGAGCATGTTTTTTATGCTAAAGGCAGTACCTGTGAGGGTTTCTGGACAATATTTGTCATTGTTTTGTGTTGTTAATTGATTTCCAATAATTCATATATACATACTTTTGCATAAAGCAGCATATTTGTCGTTTCCCATGTTTATAAGAATATTAAATACTTGACAAATCTCCCTTTAAGATACATTTTGAACAGATAAAAAATGTGCTATTAATTTGCAATTAATCGCGATTAAATATTTTAATGAATTGACAGCCCTAGAGAGATATTGTATACTAAAAACACTTCCATCAGTTAAATTTCTTCTCATTGCTTATGTCAGGAGTGTTTTTAATTACTTGTACTAAATCGCTGGGGTTTCATATAATTAACAGTGTGATTGGTCCCGACAGCTCAGTGACCCCTATGAGCCACTCTCCCTGCGCCACCGCTGTGCTGTCCTCTCTGTGCTTATCATCTTTCAAGGTGTAAGGTTTACTGGCATTGACATTCCCTCCCCGGGCCTCCTGCTATGATAGGTGGGGCGCTTCCCGTCCTGTCCTGTCCTGTTGAAGACTTGCTGGAAATCTCTTGTCTGAGTGTAAAGTCTGTGAGAACGTGTTTGTGTGTATGTGTGAGGAGGCCTGATGTTCACAAGGGAGGAAGACGTCACGTAAACGCTAAGTGCAACTGCAGGAGCAGGCCAGCACTTGTTATTGAATGTATGTTTGTAGCAGAGAGAGCGGAGTGCGACGGAAAGCACACTGGTGAAAGCCTTTTACACGAGTCTTCAACACAAACACAAAGACAACTCCGGTTCGCCAAGTTCAGTGTTGACGAGAAAGAATGCAAATTGGATTGTTGTCGCTTCGACAGCGGCCAAATTGGATTTGTTGCTGGGTGTTTGTTTGATTCTGGAAACATTTTATGGCTATTCTAAGCTCACATGCTGAATAGACCCGGCTCAGGCTGGCCCAGTTTGAAAGGTTTTCATTCTGGACGCGTCAGATCAACACCGTCTCCATGAGACTCCCCTATGTCTGTGTTTTGTTGTCTGCTCTGGGCTCAAGTTATCATACGCGTAGCATGCATAATGATGATGTGGCTCATAGCTTGAACCAGCTGCGATGAGAGCAGAGTTGTTGCACCGATGGCCGGCATCAGGTGCAGGAATAACTCATCACATGAGATGGAGGCGGCACGTGATGCATGCTGGTTCACTAGAGGGAAGCCTCACCCCTCAGCATGTTTCATCTACAAACAAGAGAACTGGAGAGGCATTTCTTATCATATGATGCCCATGTGAATATGTGACTTAAGGCTGCCCTACTCTCTCTCTGTAGTTAATGTAGCATTGAAGTATCGCTGGCAGAAATGCCATCCTCGCACTGTTTTCTGTCTTATTTGAAGTAAAGACGTGCTGCTGCCTCTTCCTGATTTTTATCACTTTGTTTGGGAAAATAAAATGCCACCACACTGGTTGCACCAGTTTGAAAAACAACACCTGGCTGCCTGCTCTGTCTCTAGTTTAAAGATTATAAATCATTGGCGCCAGATACTCAAGTTGTTATGTACAACTTCGTGTTTAGGTTTAAAGTTTTTTACGTTTACGGCTAAAGCGTACTCCTTGATTGGAACATGTGTCAATGAGTAGTTACTAATGAGTAGTCCCTAATGGCCTAAATGTTGATTTTTAGACAACCACACCTGTGTGTTATGCCCTATTTAACGCCTGTGAAGCTGTTTTTGTCCCTCAATACTCTGAAGAAGACCGTCATGTCAAAGCACTGGTAAATTATTACATAATTTTTTTTGTGTGCGACTATTTTTCCATTACACTACCGCGGTCAGCACCTCTCCAACACCGTCTCTCATCCAATGAGTAGTTACTGACTAAGAATGTAATCATTTTCTTATCTCTTTGTCTTGATGAGACAGAGCTGTAAAACCTCCCTGTTCAACCTTTAGACCTTTTTGGTGGCGGTCTTTCAGTGTATGAAGAAGAGATAATCGCACAACCATCCCCTCTACCCTGCTGCAATAGTATTATACAGCCCACTATCACCTTTGACCCACGGTATGATTACGTCACACAATAGTAGATGAGCTGGATAATGAGTGATAGGGCTTACCGGAATAAAGTGGATGTGTTCCTCAGAGGCCTTCTTGTTTGTTTTCAGAAAAGAAATCAAGAAACGAAGAATGGATTTCCCTTCACTTATTTATTCTGTGGAGTAGCTCCTAGTGAAATTTCATGGTATCGCTAAACACAGTTTTGGCTCTCTGGTTCATGGCTTTAGGGGGGAGTGTTGCTTACTTTCCCGTGATAACACTAAATTATGTGAATTCATCTATAGGGTGGATTATCCCTTGCTTGCACGACCCGTCCTTCGCTGCTGTTCTCTTCCTTCTTATCGAGTAGGGCTGTAAGAAAGTACCGAAAATATAGAGTATTGTGATATTATGTTTTGTGATACTGTATCGATTCTCAAAAACACTATTGATTTTCAATTAATAGTTTGCATGGAAAGATTAACTGAGTCAATACTCATTTCATTTGCAAAGAGATGCACCCTCTCAGTGTATGTGCCCTCTCAAAGTAGTGCTATGATGTTGGATGTTACAGAGACTGTGATAAATGAAAATGCAGATCTCCATGTTCTGATTGTATAAAAAAAGTAAACACTTTTTAACATATTTAATAAAAACAAATCGCAATATATCGCTTTGCTTACAGTATCGCAGTATATCGCAATATATTGAATCGTAACCCCTGTATTATGATGCATATTGTATTGGTAGATTCTTGCCAATGCACAGCCCTATTATAGAGTAAAACATTCTGATATCTGAAAGCATTTTGATCAGCTTTAATGCATTTTAAAGTGTGCTTCAGGTTTTGTTTTCTCCCTCTCACTCTCCTTCTGTTTCTCTTTCTGGCTGCCAACCCGCCCTCTACTCCTCCCTCCTTCTGCACACTTTTTGTGATCGCTGGACAACAGTCTCAGTAATGAGGATGAAAATGCATTATGACAGGCAAAATAGTTTTGTGTATCACAGCAGGCACTTAAGAGATGGGACAGGAAGGACTAAGAGGGGAGGAGGGGTTTTTTTGGCTGAATTATGGCTGCATTACATCTTTTGATTATTTAACCACCCACCAGTCTTTTCAGAGAATAAGCAGGGGTACAGTGGCCTATAACACTATCCATCTTTAGTCTGTGAGACCTCCTGAGTCAACCTGGGACAAATCTAATCTCTCAGCTCTCTCCGCTCACGGCTGCTGCCTTGTGCTATCGATCTGGCTGGCTCACCACTTAGAGCTCGTCTGCCTTTTAGCGCTTTGGCATCTTTATTTTTTATCTATTTCCTCCTCTCTAGCGAGTTGTTTCTCTGGTCCATTTACACCAGTTCCACGTGAGCGGGTGAATGATTGATGAACATGGTGCGGGACAATGATGTCGCTTGCATTGTGGCACTTATATAAGAGCCCCCTGCAGGGGTTACTGGCCGTGAATGTGACCATGTAGGCATGTACACGTGTCCGGGAGTGCTGCGTGCGTGGGTGTATGTACACCCATTACTGTAACATTTAAAGGCTTTATGACCTGTTGTAACATCATTTGTCTTTTTGAATTGTAAGAATTGTTATCTTTCAGTGTTGGTTTTATCAAGACTGTCTGGGTGATGGCAAACAGGGATTTTATTTGAGCTCTGTGTGTGCAGTCTTCCATAACCACCCAAGAGCAAAACCATATGAAAGTAACTGATAGTACAGGTGATATGACAGCAGCTTTGTACAATTTTTAGAATGTTGTAAATATTGTCACAGTAGAAAATCCAACAAGTAAAACGACGATTTGTACAGTATGTAAGGCTTCCGTTTTGAGGAGGTGGCACTAGTGTTGCCAATTTCAACACCAGCAATCTTATTAAACATTTGAAGACGCACCACGCAAAAGAGCACGACAACTTCACCAAGGCAAAGGGGGGAAAAAGGACAAACTGCAACAGCAAACGTTGGAAACCGTATTCCAACGATGAGATGAATTCCACAAAGATAGCCCTAAAGCGACAAAGATATTATATTTATCATGCTGGTATCGGATCGGTACTATTGGTCGATACCGCACGTTCAGGTATCCGAATCGGTATCTGGAAGGAAGTAGTTAAGAACGTGAATGCTGCATTGAAAAAAGAATAATGACATAATGGCATGTAGAGCTGCAAAGATTAATCGATTACTGATCGGTTGTTAACTATTAAATCAATTGCAAACTGTTTTGATCATTTTTTAAGAAAATAAAAGTCAATAATTCCAGCTTCTTAAATGTGAATATTTTCTGGTTTCTTTACCTCTCTATGACAGTAAACTGAATATGTTTGAGTTGTGGACGAAACGAGACATTTGAGGACGTCATCTTGGGCTTTGGGAAACACTGATCAACTTTTTTTGTGACATTTTGTACCAAATAACTAATCGATTAATCAAGAAAAAAATTGACCGATTAATCGATAGTTGCAACCCTATTGTCATGAGTTGTTTGCATTTTGGTTGATTGGATTCTGATTGATTTGAGCGCGACCTTTGCACCTCCACTACACCTTGCCCTCATATACTTATCTTCGGTTTTATTTTGTGTTTCCCCATGGCTCATTTAGCAGCACTGCTGTGCGTGAGTCTGTCATCGAGGTATATTTTAGTGGTTTCCTCGCTCTCATTTCGACCCCTGTCTTAAAAATAGTTAACATGCTTAACCTGCAGATATCCAATTTCAATTTGGACTGTGATGAATGGATCGTGCGTAGAGTGCGTTTGCCAACTATGTTGCTGCTGCACTTTCAGGTCCGGTTGCTTATGTGTGGGACGGCGTGCTGTAGGCGTGGCCAGTATGAGGGCTGGTACTGGCCATGACGCTACAGCTGATGCCAGAACTCACCCACACACATACACACAGAGAGAGATTCACAGCCTGAGACTTCCTGTAGTTGGACCAAGATCACAGCCTGTTTGCTCCCACTTAAACCTCAGTAACACAACTAATTCTACCCCTCCAACAGAAGACTGGCATAGCTTCCCCTGTATGTTAGCCTTCTTTCTGAATAAAGAAGAGCCTCTCCAGCAGTCTGCCTGAGAGCCTGTCCCTCCAGGGACTCAGGCGAGTGTGAAGTAAAGATCTTTGGTCTAAAGGCAGTTCAGTTACTTAACTTTAAAGGCGTCACTGCAGCTGAACAGACCGCATCTTCAGGAATGGTTCACCTGTATACAACACGGGCAAAAGCTGGTTTTAAATCTTTACAGATGAGACAAGCGTTTTCAGTGTTTTAGCATTTTGACAGCTTTGTTCGGGTAATGCCTTCTCTCTGGATAATCCCAGTTAAACAGCTTAGAGGAAGAGCAGGGAAATCTGCACACTCCCTAAGTGTAAGATAGGATGCATTCACTCTATTATGCGCATTGTTGGGAAAAAAAAAGCTAAAATGATCCCTCAATCCAATTTCATCCCGATTATAAAAAGCAGGCTTCATAAGTATACTTAGTGCAACAGTATGTTCAGGTGTCAGACGTTTAACAGAAGGGTAGTCACATCAGTCCACATTACTACATATGATGATTGATCACCTTTCATCACATGTGGTAGCGTCGCATGCGACTTCCTGCGGCTACTTTCGGCATTTATATTCTGGCTGTAAACTGTCATGAAATGTCAGGTACTTATGATCATGCAGCCTTTTCACTGGGATTAGTTGCACCACAAAAAATGCTCAACATTATGAGCCATGAATATATGTACTTAGTATCTTTACCACATGCTTCGCTCTGCCTATAAAGCAAGTTTTGGGTTTGTTTATTTACTCACGGTCACACCCTCGATATGTCTCATGGCTGCTCGGAATTCTAGTCTGTTATCACATGTCACATGCTATGCTGGAGTTGATGGATAAACCTGGAAATGAGCCCTTGCTGTTTCCTTATATGGGACTGAGACCAGAACCAACATGTATTGTTGATTGTTGATATTGTCAGTGATTCCCAACCACTTGTACTCCAAAGGGTAACAGCGGGGGATACATGGAAAATAGGGCTGTCAATCAATTCAAATATTTAATCGTGATTAATCATATGATTGTCCATAGTTAATTGTGATTAATCACATGTTTTATCTGTTCAAAATGTACCTTAAAGGGAGATTTGTCTAGTATTTAATACTCTTATCAACATGCGAGTGGGTAAATATGCTTGCTTTATGCAAATATATGTATATATTTATTACTGGAAATCAAATAACAACACAAAACAATGACAAATATTGTAAATAAATGGTTAGGATGTCCATTTTCTGCCAACTATGGGCACAGAAGTTTTTGTAAGGTGATTTTTTTTCTTTAATACTTCTACATGGTCGACTTTCTAAACATTTAGTCCTTGTGGCTGCACACAGACGCTCACGCAGACATTTATACAGTGTTA
>CAKALG010029298.1:0-11065 GCA_916700815.1 Helicolenus hilgendorfi | reverse complement strand
TATGAACCAACTTGTGGTAAGTTGCTGTCATGCCGGCGTGACTTTTAACACAATAGCGTCGGCTTCGAGTGTTTGTGGGCGTGTAGTCCTCGCCATGCTGCCATCCCTTTTACACAGAGATCAGCTGTGTCCCAATTCAGCAGTTGATTCGGTTCTGTGACTATCTCACCGGAGCAAATGTGTGACACATGTTACGGTCTCACTGACGTGTGTTGTCGCCATAATAACTGTCAACAATTGCATTTTCTTTTGAATTAGTCAAATGACCACTGCAAACAGTTCAATGTTCGTTCTACTGCTTTCAGCATGCACAAGCCGTTCTCACTCCCAACTCGTCAAATACCGCTGTTCGGTAAGTGCCCATTGGAGTGCGGCATCGGAAACCAACACATAGAGGCACCCTTTAGCAACAGTGTGTGACGAACTGGGCTTTCAACTAGCTCCAATATAAACCTACTTGCGGTGTTATTTGACGGTCGGAGCAAGTGACTTAGTATTAATAGCGTGAGAGGAGGTGGATGGGTCAAACAAATAAAAGACTTTCAACCAGGAGACCAGTGTCGGGTCCCGTTTGAAACTTTAAAAAAGTAATGTTGACTTATTTTGTCACGTCAGTCTTTAGTCACATGACTCGCCGCTATCGTCAGTCCCATGAGTCGCTAGTCAGTGAAGTTAACTTCAACCATGACCATTTCCTAACCCTAACGAAGCGGTTGTGTTGCCTAAATCTGACTTCCTCTGAAAACAGAAGTTTATTTTGAAAGGACACTACGCATGTAACGAGCGTATATTGACACACCGTCCCTGGTCCGTCCAAAAGTAACGCAAGAGGGGTACCCCTTGCCTCGATGTCCGATGCTGAGGGGCACTGACCAAACGGCGGTATTTGACGAGTTGGGAGTGAGAATGTGTTGGCATGCACAATACCAGCCTACCTGAATGGAACAGGGCCATTATTTATTTTATTAATTACACATGTGTTTACCCTGCAATGACAAATGTCAAAAATGGCTGCTGTGAAAAGGGCATATTGATTTTGGTTTGAACTATTGCTGTTGAAAATGCTGGCGTGATTTGACCCTTATAATGGATTCCAGCAGTGACCTAGAGTTAGGGAAAAAAAGTCAAAATGTTCATGGAAACTTTTCACACGGATGAGTGTTTTCAACAAACTGAACATACAGATCAACAGTGAAGAAACGGATTATGATGGTGCAGGAGTAGTTTGAAAAGTTTTGACACTTTTTTTTAGCCATGACTCATCGGTGGGATCTATAGTAACTACTGTGAATTCCTATATACCACAGCTGTCAAAAAAAAGAAAAAAAGAACGTTACAAACTTCTCAGAGCCACATTTCAAGCCTTCAGGCATCATGTATTTTATACTGAAAAGATAGGAGTAGTCCTTTAACACCACCCGAAGAGTAACAGGTCACAATGACCACTGTAGCACTGATGCAACACAGACGCTGGGCAGACATAATGGCATATTTGCACAGAGGATGCAGCTGCCTGTGTTTCCATTCTGGCAGGTGTGTAAAGGCTCGTCTTTTGGAAATGAGTGAGTAACAGTAATGTGACTGTGTGGATATTGGAGTCCATTAGTTTTGCATGTGTACAATGCGGGAGCCTGACAAATCCTTTTATATCAGAGTGTGCGTGTGTGGGTGTGTGTGTTTATTTGTCTGGGATCACACACAGCTTTCAGACGTGTTTATCTTCAACATTAGTGTGTGTCCGAGAGTGTGTACGTGTGTGTACTTCGGAGTGTGAAATCCCATTAAGCGTGTTAAAACCCTCTTTGGCCTACTGCCTGCTCAGAGAGAGAGACACACACACACACACACACACACACACACACACGCACATAGGTGTGTGTGTGTGTGTGAGTGTGTGTGTCAGCTTTTAGAGAAGTGCTCTGTCAGGTGATGCCGGTAATTTTCTGATGTACACTTCACACCATCAACACTGTTGTCTGTCTCACACCTTTCCCTCATCTTACCTACGGAGTCTTTAGTCTGCAACACAGGTTTATTTATAGACTTAATTATAATCAATCAAAAGATTGATATATTTTTTAAAAGCAACCATTAATTAGTGAATTAAACTGATTTAAACAAAAATAAAATAAAACAAAAAGATCAATACATTTGCCAATCAAATGTATTTTCTTCAAAATTCTCTATGAAACTGCAAAAATAATTTTAGAAAGACTTTTACTTTGAAATGCAGAATGACTAAGTGAGTAAATGAATGAAAAATGTATTTAAAAATTTAAGCTATTTTAAATTTAGAATGGCATTATAAAATGAATGTATTATTCATTCATTTTTTAAAATGCAATTAATATTTTAATTTTAATTCAATTTTAATGCATCATTTAAATTCCTAAGTAAATGCACTTTGTGGCCAAAAGTAGGTGGACGACCCAACATTTCACCTTTATGTGATTTATGTGGATATTAAGATTTGCCCTTCAGGGAAGGGTTTCCACAAAATGTTGGAACTTGTCAGCAGGGGTTTTTATTCCCATTCAGCCAAAAGAGTCACTGATGTTGGGCGATAAGGTCTGGCTCGCAGTCAGCCTTCCATATGTTGGATGGGGTTGAGGTCAGAGCTGGGAAACAACATTTCATTATGGACGTTGCGCACAGAGGCTTTGTCATGTTGAAACAGGAAAGGTTGTTAAAGGGATTGTTTGGGTGTTTTGAAGTGGGGTTGTGTGAGGTACTTGTTGAGTCAGTAGATTACCTACAGTAGATGACGGTTGACACGCCTCCAGTTTGGAGAAACAGACAGTACCAACACAGTGTCTAAAACATGTTTTGCTGCTGTCCCCTTCCACAGCAGTGCTGTAACTCTACTGTAGGTAATACACTGATGGTACATGTCCACAGGGGCGTTTTTTTATTGCAAGGGATTGCCTCGTTTCCCAGCATTTGACACTTGATGGGCTGCCATTAAACACAAGGCACGAGGCACCTGATTGGATGAAAGCTTTGCCTCGTGGGCTGCTCCGAGCTTTCAAACCGGAAACAACATGGCGGCTCGTTTGGAAACTTTCTTCTCTTATATTATGAAAATAGTTCACCGAAATGTGCTTCTTAAAACATTTTATGCAAGAAATAATCCATGCAGTTGCTAAATCTGTGTTTATTTTGCATCAACAACAGTTTAAAAGTTCCTCTGGAGTTTCCAGAAGTGCGCTGGACGCCCCTGATTTGCATAAAGTAGCATAAAGTAGCCTAAAGTAGGGCGACGTGACACCCCGTCTCTCGAATCGCACCCACCAAGCTACCAGAATAAATTGCACGGCTGCTTTCATAGAAAATGAATGGGAAGCGTGGAAAGGATGGAGCCTGTGGACATTTACCATGACGATGCATAAGTACCTCATACAGTACAACCCCACTTCAAAACACCCAAACTACTTCTTTAACTTAACTTCTGCCACAAAGTTGGAAGCATGTTATTGTAAATCAAAATATATTCTACTTCACAAAATGATGTGTATTTTTTGTATTTCTCTTTAATCTTACCTTTTTTGTGAGATACTACAAAGACCGAACACACTGCAAAGAAAACAGCCAACATACATACAAAAAGCCGAACCAAAGATTCATTAAAAACGGTACAAAATAGTATGAAAACAAGGCTGTCCACGTACATAAAAATATCCATATACATTAGTGTAGAATTATTATTATTTTAATGCAAATGCAATTTATTAACTTAGCTAAAACAAAAAACGATATGTAATATAGCGTAGCTTCCGAGTTCATTCATGACCTTGGAAACAGTTGACAAAACAATCTGACTTTAAGGTCCATTTAGTTGCCATTTCTTCCAGAACAGCTACTGAATGGACCTTGAGGTGAGAGTGTTTCGTCAGCTATGTGAAGTATAGTATGTAGTATATATATTATTATTCCAGCACATTTGATCCTCCATACCTACAGGTCACATTTAATTTAAATTTGACCACAAAAAGCACAACAACAATGATAAAATAAAATAATAATTCTATGACATATTTCCATTCTAGCCCTGGCTCTCATTTTCTCGACTCTCTTTCATGTAGCTCTGACTCTTTCCACCACTGCTTCCTATCTTTTCTCTGTCCCCGTTCTCTTCTTTTCCCTTTCTCCTCTCTGAATACTAAACGCATTATGTAACCATACATTGCTTCGCCACAGAGGATCATCCATGACATCTCACATGTTCACTTCCCTCTGCAGGGGAGTGACAAGTGGAGCACCGCAGGGCCGATGGAGGAGATTTATATCAGCGGTGTCTATTATTCTGGCATAACCTCCACAGCGCAAAGACAGAGATAGACAGACAGACAGACAGACAGTTAGAGACTCCGCTTCAGAACAAAGACAGAGACAGATGAGACAAAGATGGTATACCGTGATGAAAAAAATAAAGGAGCTTGTATGAATAGCAGTGTTATTTTCCCCATTTTGTCCCAGTTGCCATCCACTACAACACAGCAGTGAATCTCTCTCTCTCTCTCTCTCTCTCTCACTCTCTCTCTCTGTCAACACCACAGGCTGGGTAGCAGGCAGTGGAATATTTCTATAATAGAAATGTCCGTCACGCTCCGTGTTTCCATATCTCTTATAGAAACGTCCATCACGCCGAGTCTGGACGTCAGCTCAACCCCCAAAACTCCGACACCCCTCAACCCGCTCCCCCCCTCGCCTCCTTTAAAACCCCAGAGGCGGAGGAGAGGGGGGAGGAAAGACGTAGGCTTTCGCTCCCCATCAGGGATGTGTGATGTTGTGTGATGTTGCAGCCTTATTTCCGTAAAAGTCAATCACTCTGATAGAGGGGGGTGGGGGGTTGTAAAACGGACGAGTGAGGATGGGTGAGACTGGGAGTCAAAACAAATTACGTTCTCGTGGGTGTCTTTGAATCGTGCAGACGGAAGACAGACGCACACATTCGCTCCGTGTCTCATCGTGAGAGGTGTAATCGTACTTCCCTCGGAGCGAGCTTTTTGATCTCTTTCACACCCGTACCTCCTTCTCTATCCTTTTTCTTTCCTCTTCACTTCTTCTTGCTCTGTAATCTAATCTAATCCACTTTCATCGATTGATTGCACAAATCTTATGTGTCATTTATGCCCTGTAAAGTGCGCCTGTGTTTACGTGTGTGAGTGCATACACACCAGGGGGTGAGTAGTTTTGTACTGCCCAGAACAGTCAGTGTAATATGGTTTGATGTGAAGTCCCAAGACACCGAGAAAAGATTTATTCTTCACAAGCTCGTCCACAGTTTGACATCTCCGTGTCCTGGGGAATCAATAAACTTCATAGTTAAAAGGCAAAGGGAACTCTTTTTTTTTGTAAAATCTATATTTAAACTGGTTAAACATTCTCAGATCCCAAATCTGCAAGGGAGACCTCACCAACAAGGCGGAAGCACACTGTAGATTAAGTTTTAAATAAATAATACAGAGAAGAGAAGGTTCTGGGGAAAGACAGACAGACAGACAGAAAAAAAACCCAACTTAGAGCAATGACAACTCCCATGGATTCATCTCGCACAGCTCCGGCGAAATGCTTTGAACTCCGGCAGAGAAATGAGTTTCTGAATTTACAAGCTTTTAAGCAGACAAATTTGCACGATGAACTCAAAGCATCATAAAGACTGTCTAGCACATCTCTGTCAGGGCTTGAGGCAACAAAGGGAAACACTGTACGCTACTTACGTCCGTATTTTGGTGTTACATAAATACTGAAATTATTTGGGAGCAATCCTAAAATAATTTTATAAATCAACATGCATCATTAGGAGAAGCTGCATATGACAGCGTTAGCAGAGCAGCTGGAGAGAGTTTCAAAGTAAAATCGAGAACTTCGGAGTTAGAAGCAGGACATTGTGCATCTTTTTCTATTTTTCAAGAGAGGATAAAACCGTTTTTGGACATGCAGTATTTGTGGGAACATTGTCCAAGCCTGCATAGCCTATACAAACTAAGGGCTGTCAAAGTTAACACGATAATAACTCAAATTCATTTTAACGCCACTAATTTCTTTAATGCATTAACACAATCGATCTTTCAGAGGTTGTAGCGGGCTCTGTTTTAAAGCTAGAGTAAAGAAAAACCTAATCCATTGGTACCAACCATGACATACTAGTGTGTCGCAAAGGAGGTTGAATAACACTTGAGAATGTTTCCCTTGAAATGTAAATGAGAATGTAGTTTAGATGTATCGGTACGTAATTTTGTAGGACACAGGGTTGCTCTTTACTACATTAAACATTTGAAAGACCCATCATGCTATTAAGTCTGTATTTCACACAGAAGGTCTTGTCTTGTTATGTAGAGACATTGTTTTTTTTATCCCTGTTAGCGCTAACCATGATGATAAAACATTGCATTTTCTATGGATGCTTCACAACAAAAAACACACACGCATTTTGCCAGTTGAAACACCAGCAGAAGGAAATGTTGGGTTTGCATTAACATCATCGTTTCACCTGAATTCAGCATTAGAATGGCAGACTCATGTAAATACTTTGACTGGCTATTTTTAAGGATTATAACTTTAATCTATCTTTTAACAAATATAATCACATCTTCCTCCATTTGGTAGCAGCCAGTAAACAGGAGAAGCTGCTTTTATCTTCATCATTAGAGTATTCTCAAAGGACTCCCACTTACATGCAAATACAGTATGGATTTACTGTAAATCCAAACACACACACTCGTACAGTACTGCATATGGGCATCATTTGTTTTCCTGCTTTTCCTTCACCTTCATCATCATATTTCTGTTGATGGCTTCTCGCAGTTTTGTTGGGTGCTGCTGATTTCCCCACTGGTTTGGAATACTATATAATGACAGAGTGTGTGACGCCCCAGTGTGCTGTGTGTTTCTCCGAGTGTGTATTTCTGGTTATTTGTCCATGTATGTGCATATATTAATAGTGTGCCTGTTATTAATGTGCTCATATTTCTGCCTCGCTCACAACCTGTCCAGTATAACCCATCTCCTAACTGCATTTCATCAGTCACATGAGAACAAAAGGGACGGTGGGGTGTTGGGATGGGATGCGTATGTGTGTGTGTGTGTGTGTGTGTGTGTGTCTGTGTGTCTGTGTGTCTGTGTGTGTGTGTGTGTGTGTGTGTGTGTGTGTGTGTGTGTGTGTGTGTGTGTGTGTGGGTGTGGGTGTAGTTGGTATTTATCACAATGTGCGGACAATATCAACAATCTATTATAGTGTGAAAGGATAATTCTGGGTTTCATTTTCATAGTTTTGGCTATCATTCCGCTAATAATAACATTTTACACTCCAAGTTGTTGAGATCTGGTAACACAGCGGCAAGAAACCCATCCAATCATAGAGGTTATAAACAAACCTCCTCAGAAATCTGAGGCAAAAAGTAAAATTATGACCCAAACAGTTCATTAAGAACATCTACCAGAGACTTCCTGGTTCAACTTTGACCTTCTGTAATTACTGTAGTTGAGCACAAACACAGTTTTACTGTCCAGTGAGAGATAATTACTGATATTTCTGGAGTGCTCACATAAAGTTTTATGTCCAAATGAAGTCGATACAAACAGTTTACTGGCTTGTTTACAACCTGCCTGATCATCTGACTGCTCATGTTTCTTTGAACTGTTGTAGTAATGTTACAGAGAGATAGATAAGAAGATCAATACCACTCTCATGTCTGTCATTAAATACGAAGCTAAAGTAAAGAGACTTTTGCTACACCGCCGTTTTGCATGGAGGCTCCATACACAACGTCAAGGTAGAGGAGGAGAAAAAAGTTATATCTCAAATATAAAACGCAACACTATCAGCTCTTTGTTCGAGACACAAGACAGGCAGACGAAAAGGAAAAGAAATCTTTCACGGTTACTTTAACTTGCTTACTGTATCAATTTGGCGTTCTCTCTTCCAAATAATCCAGCCTTGTATCCATCCATTCACAAAATGAAATCACAACTTTAGGATCCTCCTTACCCCAGAAATATGCACAAATCTTAATGGTTTGCAAGAGTGGCGTTTATAACAATGTAACAGGAAGCACAACAGAAGTAATCCTGACCAGTCATACTGTAAGCAACAGAAGAGGCTTATTAATAGTTTATCGGATTTATACCACTATTTCCCCCACAGAAATAAACAACAGCTTAGAGAGTGTGTACCTCAACTAAAGCTGCACAATCCTCTAATTTTGGTATGTCAATAAAAGAACATCTTAATGGGCAAATCAGCGTCTGAATAAACATCAAATTACATCATCATTAGCAAAGACTGCATCCAGACTTTATTCATTCAAGTAGGAGCAGTAGCCAAAAAACCTCCAGGATCTGCTCTAAAATGTGAAACCTTTTCCTTGGTCTATGTCCTAACCTCAGAGCAGATGACACTAACATCTGTTAAAAACCTTCATCAAACAAACAGGACTGAAAAAGTGGTTTTCTTGGCAGTGAAAGAAAAGCTTTAACCCTCCTCAACAGGATACAAACATCTTTGTTGTGTTTGCTGAAGCTTGACTCTCCTCTCTGACTCATAGTGTGGATCTTGTTGTTGTTGGATACTTCTATGACACAGAGAGGTCTGAGAGGAGGATCGAGCATTGAAATATAATAAAATAATGTTTTCTGTTTTGGAAGCTTAAAAGTTTTAAGTCTGTTTCGATTTCGAATATTTTTGTTAACTTGCCCGTTTGCTGCTGTTCATTTCTCCGTGACGAGCTGCTGGCTCGCTCAGATTATGATCAATGAGTGTATGAAGACATTCAGTCATGAAGGTTTTGAGATGTCTAGATTCATTAAATCAAACACTGGACTGATTTTTTTCCTGTTAGCAGCAAGTTTGGCTGCTTTTGACTACAAGTGTGTGTGTTTGTGTAGATGTGCTGAATAAAACAGGGTTTGAAACACACTCCTGTAGAGAGGCTCCGTGTCCTCAGCACTGTGTGGGGTAACCCTTTTATAATAACTATCATTTATACTGTGTAAGTATAAATGTGGTAAATTGATAGTTAATTAAACTTAGTTAATAGTTATTTTACTGTAATGACAATAACAATGGCATGATAGTTAATAATGTTTACTAGGTATTAGTAATGCTATAATTTCTGTTATTTTAACAGTTTATTGTTGCACACATTATAACATTTTATTACATGGCTGTGTTGAATACTCGATTCTGATTGGTCAATCACGGCGTTCTGCGGTCTGTAATTTCTCTATAACAGACCGTTGCTATGTATAACAGACCGTTGCTATGTATAACAGCCCGTTGCTGTTGGCGCAGCTCTGATGTCGGACTCTGGAGGACCATTTTTGTGTCAAAATATTGATTTCTTAAGTAAGTAGCTGTGTAATAAGTGGGGTAATGTACAGCTAGCGGGTGCAGCATCGCCCTGTCGGGATTCTTGACCGTACATTATCCCTTAATTATACTGCATATGTAAGTATTTGTTAATGATTACAACATTATTTATAAACCTTTAAGTAATACATCTATAAATATTAAATAGATATTTGTAACAATGTATTAATGGTTTATAATAGATTTGTAAATGTCTATAAACATTATTTGGATGGTTATTGTAAAGTTGCAACTTGTGATTATAATACCTTATTAAATGGATAATAAAATACTTTGTGAAGCATCTATAAATATTATTTAGAAAGTAATTTTTTTTGGTCGATCAGTCTATGTACTGTTTATAGATGTTTACCAACAATTTCTCAAAGGTTTAAAAATCTAAATTATTAATGGATACTTAATATAATATATAAAATGTTGTGTGCAACAATAAACTGTTAATCAATACTTTATAAATGTAATCAGAATGTAATTGTTATCATCTCTTATCAGCTATGATACAATATAGAATTTATATACTAATGATTTCCTATTATATAATTACTAATAATTAGTAAACATTATTAATGATAATTTAATTTGTTGTTAACACTAAACTATTAACTAAGGTTAACTATCAATTTACCATTTATAAATGATGGGGTTTTTTTCCCATACATATTTCTTTCCATACACCTACACATCATATTCTACACATCATATTCTGAAACCTCCACGGCCACGACACCATAACCGTCACCCTTCCAGTAAAGCAAGGTTAGAGTCCACCTCAGTCTCCCTCCATATGAGGGCTTGTACCCTATAAATCTTTGAGTGTGACACGACTGGATAGCGAGACGGTCATGATGCTGAGTGCTGGAATATTCCACATGGTTGTTGTCAGCAGCGGCGCGCGTGTGTGTGTGTGTGACGCACAGAGAGCGCGAGCGGGGGAATGCGATGAATGATGCAAAATGTAAAAGAGGCCGACAGACTCTTAACAGTTCCTCCTGCGTATATCACGTTAGCTACTACAAGTGTATTTACTACAAAAAGAGGTCAAGTGCAAACCAGAAACTGCTACTGTATCTATTTCTGCTCTCTGCCGCCCTGCGCTGCCGCTCTGTCTTCTGGCCCTTCAGCCCGACATCACTTTACCTTTAAAGAGGTCAGGCAGAAATCAGCCGTCTCTGCATGTTAACTAAACTGTTTGGTCTCCCCGTCTGCTCTGCATCCTCGCTACACCCCCATGTCCTCAACAGTTTGTTTACCCGAGCTTAACCCTTGGTCAGCAGAATGGACGTTTCCTGTGCATATGTGCGTCTGTTTGTTTGTTTGTTTGTGTGTGTGTAGCTGGCAGCAGTTCCTACCCTTTCTCTGGTGGCCTAACTGGGTAGTTTGTCCCATGCTATGTGGGAGGAAGTCTCACCATCAATTATAGATTGTGCTGACTGGGTGGAAAAGCCTTTGCTTTTGCGTACACACCCACAAACGCTCGCAGCGTACATTTGTGATGTTAATATAGAGAGCCCAGATGATGTCAGAACTTACAGGGAGGAAACCTCTTTCAAAATCTCACTGACATTCGCACAAATCCAGCACTACAACATAACTTTGCTCAATATGTTGTGTGATTCTCTCCATCTGTCTAGACAGGGATACATTCTCAACACAAGTAATACTGATTCTACATAATATGTATATAATATAATACAT
>CAKALG010029297.1:0-15522 GCA_916700815.1 Helicolenus hilgendorfi | reverse complement strand
ATGTATATATTTATTGATGTATTTAACCAAAATGCTGAACAAGAGGCTTCAAAATAGCAGTCCACGACAATGGGTGACTGCGTCCACTTCTTATATACAGTGTATGATTTGAACACATCACTTTTATTGAGAAAGGTATAGAAGAGAAACATTACATATCTTACATGTTACCACTTCTTACAAATCAGTGTTGGGATTTAAACAATGTTCTTCAAAAGCAAAGGTGGATAAAACTTGGTGGGTTTACCGAGACAAATATAAAAGGGTTAGAAGAAAACCGAGAAAGACGCCTGCAGGAGCAAAAGACAGACAGAGAATACAGAAAGCAACAAGTGTGTACCAGAGGACACACACGGCTGAGATGAGAAGAGGACCATGGTTTTTTATATTACTTTTTCTTTTTTTTTGACAAAAAGAAATTGTAGATAAGTTCCAAAAAGAACATGTGCCTCCAGGGAAGAGAGAGCGAGGACAGAAAAACTCACCAGTTTTTGCATAAATAGCACTTTGAAGTCAGGGATAAGAAGATGGGGCAGTAGGAGGAGAGGAAGGAGGAGAGGAAAAGAGAGTGTCTGTGGATATGAAAGAAGTACAGTGTCAAAACTTTTTCAAGTGCAGCTCTAGTTAAATATGCCTGCTCGGCCCTCGGGGGCTGTACTTGCATGCTTAGTGTTTCACCTCTTTCCTTTCCTCCTCACCTTCTCTGCAGCCCGCCCTCCATTAAAACTGCAGATACTGACTTAGCCCTTAGCCTTAACTCACACGTTGGTCTTGATCTCTTTAGACAGGGAGTATGAGAGCTGCATTTCGAAGTGGATTAGTCCCTATAGTATCTTTCAAACTCTTTTTAAGTCTAGGGTGTCCACGATTAAAGCCAAGTAGCTCACATATCTGGCCATTATACAGTCTTAAGGCCTTTACAAACCAGGGGCAGTTTTTGTAATGAATACTTTAACACAGAACGTGAATATTACGCGGTGAAAAAGAGACGTATTTTCTTTTTCGGAACAAGGAAACACAACAAAAACATTGAGGCTCTGCAGTCAACCAAGATGACATTATTACTCCGTTCAACCTTGACAGAGGCAGCGCATACAGATCCACTCCTTCTGTTCTTACCTTTCACAATAAACAGTATACAATAGACATATAAATACAAAACATTCTGGATTCTGTCTCACTTCTTCTTTCCTCACCTGGCCTGACAAGTCTTTCAAAAAGGTTTTACAATAATATGCAAATATGAGCAAAATGGACTATAATACACAGAGTTTTGGTTGTGGTTGAGTTTTAATGTGAAAACAGTTCATGAATTGTGAAAGATGTGGTGATCAAGCAATGAAAAGTCAGCCACAGTTGAGTCCACATTGATATCTGTTGCGCTGACTGGGAAGAATTGTACTCTAATGTGTTATCAGCATCATACTGTGAGCTTTTATTTGGATATCAAAGGCCTCTAATGGTAAAGATTGGAGCAAAAGAGCAGTCTTAGTAATATGTTCATCCCTATTGTTTCCACTGCTATTAGGGATAAGGGGAGGACTTCCCGTCTTGTCAGGTAATTTTTTTATTTCACCCATCAATTTCTCGTAGTTGGCCCTGAACAACTGTGATATTTCAACAGTTATGACGATTCCTAAGTATCTAAACCCTTGATTAGACCAATGGCATTTAAATTGTCCTGCTAGTTGTGGGCTAGTGCCCCACCAATATCATTGCCTCGGTCTTTGACTGGTTGATTTGATAACCTTATAATTCTCCATATTCCTTTAGATTTCTTATCATTGCAGAGACAGAGGAAACTGAGTCACTGATATACGTCAGCACGTCATCTGCGTAGAGTGAAATCTTGTGTTCTGTTTGACCTTCTTCTTTTACCTGTAATGTTATCATTTTGTCTTATTAAAGCTGCGAGAGGTTCAATATTTATAGCAAAGAGCAAGGGAGACAATCTCCCTGCTGTAGCCTACTCCCCTCTCAAGGTTAAAAAAAATGCGAACAACATCCGTTCACTCTAACAGGCAATTATGGATTTGTATATATAACCTTTACCCAGTCCGCAAACATCGGGTGTAATCAGAATTGGCTATTTCTTATTTAACCTTTATTTAACCAGGCAATTCAATCAAGAACAACTATCCACTGGTGTTGAATCCAGGCAAGTAAAGTAGAGTCCGGTTGTAAAGGTAGTATATCCAACATATATTCAACATTATTATTATCCAGCATCTATCTAACGTATAATGTTATCATAACTGTAGTCAATGAGTCTGCCCGCTGTAGAAGTGAAGAAAAGTTTGGTTGTAACGTTATCCAGCGTTGGCATGATATATCCAGGATCCAGCAGCAAAGGTGAACTGAGTCGGAGTCTGTCCGCTGCAGATGACATGCTCGTCTCAGTCTGCAGAGCCTTGAAGCCCCGTCCCCGCTATTGCACAATAAAGCTGTGTGCTTGTTTATTACCTCCGCCAAGGCCGAAGGCCTAGGAAGGAGGTTATGTTTTCACCGGCGTTTGTTTGTTGGTTTGTCCGTTTGGAGGATAACTCCAAAAGTCTGTGATGGATTTGAATGACATTTTTTGGAGGGGTAGGGTGTGGCACAATGAACATTTAGATTCTGGTGGCGATCCAGGTCATGATCCGGCTTTGGGAATTTTTTTTAATTACTCCACTCAGCCTGTGCATTAACACCAAAGGCTTTAAGACATGCGCAGTGTAACTGATGACGCAACGTACATGAAACCTGCCTTGGCGAAGGTCTGCGCTTTCAGAGTGCACTACTAGTTCAGAATGTATTAATATTGAGTGTGCTGTGTGTCCAAATTGCACCAAATTCTTGTGAAGTCGATCGGATGAACGGTTCTTGAGATATGCGAAGGACATACAGAAGGACAGACAGACAGAAAGACAGACAGACAGAGATTCCTTGCTTTAGTTAGACTTTGGTAAAGTGGTACAGATGGTAGTCCATTTTGTCAACCTTAGCTTCTGTGTGAGAACATTCCTTTGGTGTAGGGGTGTGTGTACATGTAACTATTTGCCTGTCTGGCAGCTGGCAGACATGATGATGATGATGATGATGATGATGATGATATGAGTGGGTAAGCTGTTTGATGAAGGGATGGGGGTTTTTGAGAGTGGTTTGGAAAATGTCTGTGTGTGTATGTGTTGGGTGGGAGGGTGGAGCATGAACCCCATCCAGCTGCAGAGTCTGGGATACACCTGGGCCTCCTGTCTAAACAGCCCTGTTCTGTTTTGCATGGCTGCCCCTGCCAACAACTGTTTGTAACTGCTGGTTTGTGTGTGGATGTTCGTGTGTGTTTGTGTGTGTGTGTGTGTGTGTATGAATAAATATAGACAGAGAAAATTATATATGGAGAGAGATCATGTTCTATGTGACATTCAGTGTATATTTGTATATCATGTATACTGCCATAAATTCCTGTTGTTTTTACATAGGTCATGTCTAGAAGGTAACCCCCAGGTTGCAAAAACATGCAAAAACTGTCGCGAGACTCGCTGCCAGAAGACCTGTCCTAACGTTAACCATTTGAGGTCAGTGGTATAGTGGTACCTGGAGAGGTGTGTATACTCTTAATTTATGCCCCCAATTTTTTTAAAGCGGCCCATCAAGCAAAGGATAAAGGCCCTGTGTTATACAGTAATCAGTGACTTGTTAGACTACTCATGCATATTTAGTTCACCCAAAAATGGGCCAGTAACTGTCACTTAACTTTTGCTGCTTGACTTTAGGGAGTAAGGATCATTATGAAATCAACATCAGCCACAGAAGAGGACCAGATTTTGCAAATCAATACTGGCCCACAGACTAGGGTGAGACAACTCCATAATTTTGCATTATGAGTAAAGTATTGCTTAGTCCATCCACACATGAAAATTGGACAATTGGATCTATGGACATCAGCCAGTTTGATTCTGTTGAGGCCTTTACATCCTTTCACTTTCAATTAATTACTTGTTCTTTCCATTATCTGTCTGGCGGGTCGGTCTCAGTATCAATGCACTATCAAGCCTAGTACTTACAGTCCATGTTTGTCCTGCTGACCAGAATACTGTAAACTTTCTGAAAACCACTGCATCTCTCTATAAACCTCTTGTTTGTTTGTGTCCCACAAGCACAGCTGTGTGCCTCTCTTTCTCCCTAGTTTCTCCTCCTTGTTCTCTCTCTTCACTCAGGCTTCTCTGTGCTGGACCATCCACTATTCTGGGACCTCTCTCTCTTTCTCTCTCTCTCTCTCGCTCTCTCTCTCTCTTTCTCTCTTTCTCTCTTTCTCTCTTTCTCTCTCTATCCTGGCTGTCGGTGCCTCATTCCAAATGTTTTGATCTGGATTTTTGTCCTCCAGGAGATTCAGCCTTTCTTTTCTTTGTCATCCCGATGTCTATACTTTTATGTTATTATGTTGCCAATTTCTGAATAAGACATTTTTAAGGTGACCAAAATGTTACAATTAACTCTCATGAA
Organism: Helicolenus hilgendorfi; assembly: GCA_916700815.1. Classification (NCBI taxonomy): domain Eukaryota; kingdom Metazoa; phylum Chordata; class Actinopteri; order Perciformes; family Sebastidae; genus Helicolenus; species Helicolenus hilgendorfi. The sequence goes on along the minus strand of CAKALG010029297.1, from coordinate 11,040 downwards.
CTGAAAACACACTGTGAAAGGGTTAAAATTGTAAGATGACAACACGGACAACTCCCAGACCGGACAACAACGTGGTAGCGACCTGTCAATCACAAGATAGCCACGCCCTAAAGCATCCCCTGCTTTATGGCCTACTTGACTCTGAATGGGAACATAATTTACTAAATGAACATCATGCTACATTGAAGAAGACTTTAAACTCGCGAATGAGACCATAAACTCATGTTTACAATGTTTACCGAGGTAATAAATCAATTGAGAAGTAGAGTCATTTTCTCATAGACTTCTATACGGTCAGACTGCTTTTCGCCCCCCGATGGCCATTAGGAAGAATTAAATTCAGAACCAGAGGTTGCCGACTGGGTGTTTGGATCAACTGTTAACGTCAGTTCAGAACAGGGCTTATATTCAGCTGTCTTCTGAATGAAAATGACCCTTCAAAATATAAGAATATGTTTATTGCAGACATAATATGTGAGTTTTATATGTTAAATATGCAATACTTTGCAAGGTTGTGGTTTCCTTTTTTATGTTAAGATTCTATCACTCATTCCTGTGCCCAATTACCATTAAGAGTTTGCAGCTGGAATTGCCCTATTGCCTTAGAGGGATCATTCAGATGTCTTAGATAACTTATATGTGAGCATGTGTGTATACTACATTTTATCCAAAACACAGTGTCCAAAAAATGTGAACCTGACTTCCAACCTTACAGTTTCATGGAAAGCATATGGGCTTTCTAGGAAGCCTGAGGGCGTACCACCTTTAGTTGTCAGGAGTCGGGGTCAGATACTGGCCACCTGCACTCCAGCACACATTGCTCACATTATTGGACGTGTCTGCAAACACAGATGACTTTGACCCAGAACTGTCATAGTCAAAATCAGGATATCAAAGTGGCATGATGCTGGCGTGCTTTCTCGGCGCCTGTTCTTAAGGATGTGGTCTCTGAGGTACTTAACCAAAAGCTGTAACTCATATAATCACCTCACCTGCCAGGCCAGACATTGATTCACCCTTCAAAACAATCATGTTTTATTGCCAACTGTTTCCTCAACCGTGTTGCGAAAGTAGTGGAGTATGGTCCCTTGTATAAACACTACCTGGCATGCCTGGGTGAGATAGCAGATTACATTTGACTTAACCTGCTTGAAGTAGCAGCTGGGTGGGGTTTACCACATCCGGACATAAATCAGGTAATTATTCATCAATCACTTGAGTACTGACTGTCCTGTGTTTGTATTCTGTTTATTGTACGTGTTGTCTCATGTGGCAAACTGTGGTTGTGTAACATCCCAGGCTCAGTGAGCTACACCACAAACTATTTAAAGTAATTTCAACATTATTCTATTTGAAACTAAGATGAAAACAATGTAATAAATGAATCTGCAGTCTAAGTCAGAGGTGGTTGCCATGTTGAATGTATGTGTGGTGTTGTGAAGGCAAAACAAAGAGGAAACCCAAATCAAAAGGGTAGATGGTGAAGGAGAGAGAGAGAGAGAGAGAAAGAAAGAGAGAGAGGGAAATTGGTATTGTTATCAAATTTGAAAATGTCTAATCTAAAACCAAAAGAAATAAACAGTAACAAATGGTTTGACAATAGAAATATGAGGAAAACTTTAAGAAAGTTATCAAATGACAACAAAGAGAGCCAAATAACCAAAATATATGCCTTCATTACGATGACACCTTGAACCAATACAACACACACTGAGAGCAAAGAAAGAAGAATACACCAGGAACCAGCTCTCTGAAATAGACAAATCTTTAGTCAAACCAATTCGGGCAGAAGTGGAACGCTCAAAACAAAACACAACAAGATCAATTGCCAATATAAAATGCCAGCATTTGGACTACTAATTTCACTGAATTATGCAGCAATAATACAAAGAACTTTGTCCAAAGCAAAAAATACAACGTGTACACAAAGTGGAAAACTTTAGAATTCGTAATTAAAGACAACCAAAACCGTCTAGATAATTTGATAACAGAAATAAAAGCAACTAAAAAGGTCCTTAGAGCTGCAGAGTTGGTTATTTCTCTGTGGGTTCATCACCACAAGCAACACCTTTCATTTTACAGTCATTTGATCTACTGTTAATATTGTAATAATATTGATTAGGGCAATTTTAAGGGGTTGTTTTTTGTCACCTTACAGTTACAGTTTCCTTGCTGTCCTTCCAGGTAGAAGTGTCATGTAGAAGGTAAGTGCTCAGAGAGAGGAGACAGGGCTTGTATTGCAGTGAGAGGGAATGTCAGAAAAGGGCGAGTTTCCTCTGAGCAGAGGTCGGTCGAGTTGAAAGGCAAAGCTGCCTGCTGGCGTGTTTGTGTGCTCTTGTTTCGCAACAGAAGACTGCTAGAGGAACAAAAAGAAGAGAGAGCATGAGACCTCAGAAACAATACGTAGAGGCAAGCACAGACTAGACTTAACTTGAGCTCATTTGGCCCATTTGTCCTATACAGATTATAAAGAAGGGTACAGTATATGGATGAGTCTACTTCTGCTGCCACTGTACTACACTGTACAATCCCTCAAACACTCATAATTAGGGTTGGGTATTGTTCCATATTGTTTAAAACTATGGCCATGACACCTGGGTTTTACTGCCAGCAACAACACTTCTTTTTCTAAATGACTTTAAGAAGTATAATCAAGGGTTTCCACAAAACCATTTTTTTGTTTGCCTGAGCGACCCTTTATATTATTCAAAATTATCTGATCGAGGAAAGAAACAAATAAGACTACAAATCTGACCAGACAGTTGTCAATACTCAGCGCTACCAAAAAAGCATTGAGTATAGAGGAGTTATTTCTTGTGTCCAGGGTTCCAGAGGTAAAACATCTGGTTCTTTGAGAGAAAGAAACTGAGGTACGTAAGTTTACGTAACAAAAGTAATGTAAAATAAGTCAACTTTTAAGCAGACTTTCTCGCTCTTTATACTACGTCAATTGCTCGGACTGTCTAATAGTGACACGGAGGGGTTTACATTGGAGTTAGTTGAAAGCCCGCGGCGTCTCATTCAGGGGGCCTCTGTATCAGACGCCGAGGGCCACTGACCCTGCGTCGGTATTTGATGAGTTGGGAGTGAGAACGGGTTGGTTCTGACTTTCACCTCTAACTGCCGTCTTCTCCATGGCAGCAGCACTATATTGTAGTACAGTATATAAAGCCATCCGCCATACCAAATGGATGAAAAAACCCTCAACCCTTCACGACAAATAAATAATGAAAACTCGTGGCTATAACAGAAACGTATACTATTGTTAAATTATAAGGGAGACTTCTGAGTTTCTGTGTTTGGGAACATCGAGAAAGAGAAACCGACAGTGCATGGGGAGAAAATACTTCCACAACAGCAGATCCTCCCACTTCTCATACTGATACTCAGGCTCATACTCATCAGGAAGCAGCCAGCTCACTTTTGCCACTACTCTCGCCATTCTGCAGGAAAGGGTGTGGTCTCTCATACTGCACATATTGTTCTCACCACATCTTCCTCATCTTTCAGTATCACATGATGATCATAATGACAGATACAATTCCTTTGTATTTATTTTATTTTGATTAATCTGGAAGGAATTTATGGCAACACCCTACCCTTCTCCATGCTCTAACACTTATACACCCACCTCATGTCTTGTTATAAAAACTTCCAGTTGTAAAGCAGGAGCAGGGCCGCTTCTTCTGCGGCTGGCTTTAAATGACCCAGGTTTGGTTTCTGGCAGCATATTTTTGCCAAGTGGGCATCAGATTTATCTAAATGTGGAACAGTGGGGGGGTGCACAGTATAGGAAAATATGGGATTCATTTCTCCCCTCTGTACGTGCTGGGTTGTGTTTCAGCTGCTGGCAGCACACACTGCAGAGGTGAAGTCACCGGGCAGTGCAGAGTGAAGAAACACAGAGCATGCCAAACTTACATGCAGAGGAAGGTGTGCAGCCATGCAATGCAGGCTTATACTGTATACACACACTGCACATGAATAAAGACGTGTTCGCTGGCTTTGGTTTTCTAACACACACCTCACACATATACAGGTTAAGAAACTACCCTCCGTCAATGTCAAACTTTGATTTCAGCAGTTAAATTAGTATATCATTCCAATGATTGCCAAACCTGTTTGTTATATAAATAGGTCAATGACTATTTGTGTCACTCGTAGTGACAAACACACAGAAATATAACCAACTCTGCAGTTCCCCCCACTGTTACTGAGCTTTTCAATCTCTTTGTTTCGATTTTATGACCCACAACTTTACTGCTTTACTTCAGTCTCACAGCTCTCATTGGCCTCATTTCCCGCGGCAGCAGGCAGCTGTTTTCAGTAAAAAAAAAACTTGTACATTACCTGCTAACAGCAGAAAACAGCAGACAAACACAGTAAGGCCTTGTTCAGACTAACAGCCCAAATCTGTTTGGCATATCCAAATTGTATCCAGATTGATTTTAGAAAATCTGGCCAGTCCGTTCTCATTCCCAGGGTGCAAATACCGACGCTTTGTCACACCCCTCGCCCTGTATGAGACACACCGGGCTTTCAATTAACTATAATGTAAACCCAGCAATATTAAACACTCAGGGAAAGGGCTCTCTGAGTGTGGTGATGTAGTTTAAAGCCCAAAAAAGAGACATGTAGGGTGTGTGGGAGGGGGAGTAGATGGGTCCAACAAACACAGGGCTTTCATCCAGGAGGCCGCTGTTAGTGTCCCGTGCCAGTGTCAGTTTCACTTTGCAATCAGCTGGTCGTGTCCCGTGAACATATTACGTCTCATTTTCTCTTTACAAACGTAGTCATTTTAAGCCCAACCGTGATGTTTTTTTCCGTAAACAAGCACAGGACTTTCAGGAGGAGACCAATGTTACTGTCCCAAAGTGTTGCTGAGTTATTCTGAAGTTACCTTAGTGACATTTGTGACATGTTTTCTGTATTTATGTAATGTTGTTTACGTACGTATTTTACTTAGTTTACGTATTCATTTCAAGCCCAGCCATGATGTTTTTCCTAAATCTAAAGTGGTTTTGTTGCCTAAACCTAAATGCGACCTTTGCTGTAGTTTTTTTGCCTAAACATAACCGCGACCGTTTCATGGGAATGACGTGGGGTTAAATGACACACAACTTTAACCCGGTGTCATGAAATGACACATAAAAAGCTTAAAATGTGTTATCATGACATGCGGAATGGACTTAAGATGTTTTGCTATTCAAACATCTTCCCATGAGATTAGGTTGGATAAATGCAAATGCAGATCCCAATATTCTGATTGCATAAAAACGTTTTCTGAGTCTTCTTTGACTGAGTTTTTACGCATATGGCAGTGTATTCTTTATATTATGACAGTTTTCCTAAAATTGGATTAAAAGAATTCCAATATATTATCATCAGCTTATTGAATGTAGCCTCACAGACTAGCTGGTGAACATAGTGGAGCATCCAGAAGTTAAAGAGACAGATATTTCCCTTTTGATAGAGACCAAAAACAGAGCAAAAAAAGATGAATGAATATTGCGCTTACATTAATCATGTCGCCTGCTTTACACGTTTTATACATTAATATGTTCTATGTTTTATTTTATTTATATATATTTGTATGTAATGTTGTTCTTACTGGTGTGTTTATTGCCCAGTAGTTGCTGAAATAGTCTTGTCCCATGAATTTCATGGCCATTTTTTTAGATTTTTTTGCAGATTTTGCAGTTTATATTTTTTTAATTGCCATACACATCTGCACATGTATATCTATATGTCTACCTCCATGTGTCCCTATTGAAGCTGAGCCCTCAGCAGCCCTAGGTGAAGGCTCAGTCTTCCATAGTGTTGAGTATAGCTGCTGCTGTTCTCCTTTTACATGACATATAGGGTGAATCATTGTCTGAGATTGTGGTGAGAGGAAATGGCCATAGCAGATTACACAATGGAAACTAAAAACCAGTGCATTGTAAATCGGCACCACTGAACTGTGAGTGACTCACAATAAAAAAAGACGGAGGCCAAAGCTGTTTGATGAAGGTTGGGCTCGTTAAATGAGGAAACCTGATTCATTCACCACCTTCACACTGTGGTTTTCACATACTCACAGGTTGTGCTGTCATTCTCTTACAGAGGGTTCAAAGATTGCAGCATACTTTGTCACGGAATCAAAAAACTCATTCCGGAACTAAAATGTCAAAATGTCCAAAAAAATACTTAACTGTCCCAGTATTGGATGGTCGGGCAATAACCAATAGTGATATTTACAAATCAATTATAAATATAATACTTCAAAATCAAAGCAGCAAAGGCTGACATATCCTTACTTTTAGAGGGGGTCAGCAATATGTTGGTTGGGTTGGTTAGGTTTAGGCATGAGGGGTGAGATTTGTTAGGGTTAGGGTACAGTAAGAATATCAGGGTAAGCCATCAGAGGCAGTGTAGGGCGGGTCATGTGGGGTTTCGGAATAATGAGCCGTCGGAAGAACAGCATGGCGCCAACGTACTGATCTGAGGGAAGACAGACACACTCCTTATTAGTACGGTACTCTTATGAGTACCACGCCTGGTAAATTATTTTGTCTTTCTGGACAACCCCGCGTTATAATGCAGGCATCTTGGAAAAAGTCCAATCCAAAGTAAATAACCCTAGTGACGCTATCAGGCAGGGTTTGAAATATGAGGGAATAATGGGGAGCTTGGCTACCCTGAAAGAGACATGAGCTCCCCAGAAACCTCATTTGAGAAATTTAGGGGAGTTCTAAAATATCTCTACATTTATATTTTCCTGTCAAACACGGGGTGTTTCAATCCCTTACTTGTAGGGTGTTGACACAGTTCAGGCTGTTCTCATACACTGTTAGCAGCTATTACTACGAAGGCGCACTGATCGCTCATGTTCTTGGACATTTGTAGGAAAACGCACGAAAGATAACAAAATAACTTTTCGGGATATATATATATATATATAAATATATGTTTACATGTGTCGTTTGGGGTTCTGTTACAAAGGCACAAGACTTTTTCTATGTTTAACAAAATCCACCATTTTTCCCTGACCTAATCATGATCATTCCCTAACCTATCCCTAACATTCAAGAGGTACTTCAGTTGCACTTTCATAAAGTGGGGGGACTTGTGAGAGACAGAATTTACAAAAATGCTCAAAATGTATGCAACAGAGGCCCTTGTATGGGCCTTCATGTTTATAAAAAGACTTGATCCATACATTTCTTTTAATTCAACTAGCAGTCACATCTTGTTGTTGTCTTGTATCTTGAAATGCCCACACCTCCGGTGTGTGATGCAGACTTTCCGTCATAAATTTTTATTCTCTTAGCCCAAACTGAGATAAGATAACATGCAGGATGCAGGATGCAAACCCTGGTCTGCAGAGCCAAAGTCCTGAGCAGATATAGGAGGTAGCGTTAGCATCCCCCAGACTGGAAATAATGTTGCCAATGAACATAATCCAGGCAGCAATTAGGTTTCCTACAAAATGTATTAGGCAAAACCATTATTACCAGTATTATATAAATGTAATTCCTAGTGTGAGAGGCAGGGCTGAATTATGTCAATGAGAATGTAGTTTGAATTAAAACATTCAACCTTACACTCCCATCTGAGCTATTTCGCCTCCATTAACCCTAACCCTAACCCTAACCGCCCAAAAAATGGAATGCTGCTTTCCACGATGTTATTGCAATATTAAATCATTGAATAATGTTTTATTTGTCAGATTCATTTTGTGATGCCCATTCAGTATTTTGAACATTCTAGCTGCCACATAAAACCTCCAGGAAAGAGAGAAATGTAAGTAAATAAGTTGCAAAATGAGAAACTGCTAGAGATATATTGAACTCCGATAATAAACTACTGTACGTGAGATCAGACTGTGATTACTCTCTGCAGAGAATCACATAACATACAAGATGACTCACCATGATACCGTTGATACAGTATCAAAACTCATCAGATCTAAGAAAAGCACCTCAAGAGGCAACACAAACTTGTACTGGTAACTCAAACTTACATATCAATTATGTATCAATGGAGGTACGCCAAAAGTGTGGAAACAAGGCAGAATTCTCAAGTGATAACTCCCAAATTCCCACTCGCATCCCCCAAGAGAGAGCTATTGAAACAAGACAAGGCAAGAGTAAAGCTAGTGTTCTTGGCATGTTTCAGCATGAGACTCCTCTCCTTCATCATCAGTCATCATCCGCAGCACTTGATGGATACCAGCAACATTGCTTTTGCGTCTCAGGTCGACTTGAATTAGTGTGGAGAAGGGTTAGGAGTGGAGGAGAGGGATCTATCAAAGGCTTTCAAGACTTGCCCTCCTGTCTGCTCCCTTTTTCTTCCCCCTCAGATCACTTTCTTACTGAGGGGGCCTTAAAGTGAGTGAACGCTGCTAGCACTAATTAAGCTGGCGAAGATGGCGCGGGCCTCGGCACCAGCAGAAAGTCAGGGATGAAAGCTTCATTAATGAATCACAATGCCGTGACAACACTGATAATTACCTCCATGGGCAAGGAGATAAAAGATGAGGTCTAAGAAAAAAATATGGGAGCTTTACTTAGCTGAAGAATACCCAAGTGACGTTAAGGCTCAATGAACCTTCTTGCCCTAAAACAAATGGACTAGAAAGTGTGCGTGCGTGTGTGCGCGCACTCTCAATTACAGCCCTGGGGTCAAATGAGCATTGTATAATATTGAATAAGTCACCCATGATTAAATATTCTATTAAATGAAAACTCTAACATTTTATATAATCTGCTCATTATAGTGGAAACCTCGTATAATGATCACGTCTGTCTGGGTCAAATTGATCGCTATAAGTGGATGATTATAATTTTGATGATTTGATGATTTTTTTTTCTTCTTCTTTATTTCTCATGCAGTTTACCATCTAACTGGCATTCGTATATTTATAACATGAACATTAAGTAATGACACGGACAGCTTTTATTGAAAATACAGTACAGCTGTGTCAAACGTAGCTTCAGCTGTTTTCAAGGGCGGCTTCAACTGCAGGTGCTTTCGCCGTGTACGTTCATTTTCTGTCTCCATCTCTAGCAGCCATGACTGTTTCTCGATGTTTGAGTAGACTACACAAAGGAACACCAAGTTTCGCTGCTGCATCACGTTGGCTCGTTTTTGTCCGTTTGTCATAAAATTCGAGGAGACTGCGTTTTTCATTGAGAGCGAAAATTACGTTCTTTTTCCCGCCATGATTTCAATGTGCACGCGACACCAGTCTCAGGTAGCCAGCCAGAAGCAGACCGGTTACCTCGAGGCAAAGTATTCAATATGGGTGGGGTATATTATAACCCTCTGGATTTTTTTTAAAGATCATCAGAAAAAAAACAGATACTAAACTGGCTCAAACGAGGGCTGTTTTGCCTAGCTTAGGACAAAAACTGGACGTAAAGGAAAACTGCTGGCTTCGTCAAGAGTAGCGTATATAAAAGCAAGCCCCTCAACAATCAAAGTTTAGACAAGTGATTCTCAAAGTGGGGTCCATGGCACTCTGCCAGGGGGTCTGTGAAAAGCTTTCAGATTCATTGATTTAAATTGTCATGATATATTTTATGTAGGTTTTTTTTTTTTTTTTTTTTTACAAAAGGTTTCATAGCCCCAACAAACAATATTTCAATTTTTACTGCTACTTACTATTCTAATACTACTTAATAGATTATGTTCTAATCTAACAAATCCATAACTCTTAGAATCTGCAAATATGTTTAGTACATGTCTAATATCTTTGTAATACATTTCTCTTGTATGGTTCTTTCACATAACTATAGAAGTGTAAAAAACAGGCTACACGTCAAATTAATCCAAGGGACATACATGAGGAGGTCCCCGGTTTAGGCCCATTCTCTATCTTATAAGGTCCTTGGTTGAATAAAAGATTGAAAATCTTTGCTTTAAATAATGTATCTAGTTAGCTAGCAAGCTAATCACCAGTTGTCCAAAGTTAGAAGATGTTGTGTCCGCTTCAGTGAAGACAAAGCATCTGAAATGCTACAGTACATGTGGTCACTGGGCTCAGCCGTTGTCGGTCAAGTTTCATTGCATAACTGCTTGTTAAACCACAAAGTGTTATTTCTGTTTCTACACACGTTAAACTCACTCCTACAGCATGTAAATAAGACAGCTTTAGAGTTGCAGGAAAGCAACTTTGACAGAGCAAGGCTAGCTGTTTCCCATTCTGAATTGATCAGTGCGAAATGGAAAAGCCTGGGGGGGGGTTGTTGTGTTGTACAAATAAATCTGCTGACCCTGTGAGATACAGTGAGATTCTGTATAATGAAGACAATAACAGTCTTCATTATACAGCATAGAACCAGTGGGTTTACTAACATAACAACATGTTTGATCATTGTGGTGTCTCATGACCTTTATGGGAAAAAACTGTTGTTTGTTGCATCTCAACAAAATCAACATTTTGCAAATGGGTGTCAGAACCAGAATAGTACTATTAAAAATGACTATGCTTTTCATGCATAGGCGTGTTACTGGCCAAGACAAACACAAACCTCCCTGTACACTTGTGTATTTTTTTTGTATGGATTAAAGAAACAAAATATGACGAGTTAGGATTCAAAAGGTCCCTTCAGAAACGCATGATGTCACAGTTGATGCTTCCATGATATTCTATAAAGTCTATGGAGCTCACTGATCCTGTAGTTTGACCTGTAAGTCACAAAGCATGCATCCAGAGTATAAAGGCCTACGACCTTGGTCATATATAACTTAAACTGAAGCTTTCCTGTTCACTATCAATTGAAAAATATGGTATCATCTACTCATAAATGTGTAATACTTGGCTACCTGCAAACGTACAGTAATCAGTTATTAAAGAAAAGCCAACTACTAACTAACAGCCTGCTGAAACTATGAGAGCCGCTCACAATAACACCGCTATCTTACAATCTTCACACGTGGCGTCAGCCTATAGTTGATGTAGTCCATGTATATTTGTGTTTGTTGTTTATTTATTGAATTAAATCCAAAGTAGCAGAAATGAGGGAACGACCCGCACCTTCATCTTGTCCTCCC
>CAKALG010029294.1:0-10623 GCA_916700815.1 Helicolenus hilgendorfi | reverse complement strand
TATTAGCAGCATTGTCGAGAACTGCTCGGTGCTCGTTGCCTCCAGGGAAGTGAATAAGAGTTCGATTGTAAACGACCTGCTCATCTGCAGAGCCCTGAAGCCCTGCCCCTGTTGCTGCACAGAGCGCCGTTCGCTTGTTCATTCAAAGTATATTAATATTGAGCGTGTCATGGGTCCAAATTGCACCAAATTCGACAAAACACTCCATTGGGCTCCCCAGCAATACACCAGCCAAGTGTGAAGTAGATCGGATGAACGTTTTTTGAGATAAACGAAGGAAAGATAGAGATTCCTCGCTTTGTAGTTAGATAGACTGGGTCCATGCAGCAGCCACGTCGATGACAGTACGAACAAACAAGCTTGATGGTGTTTACAGTTCTGTGAAATTAAGACTTTCTGTTCTGAGAAAACCTATCTCAAACAAAGACTCTAGGACAAGGAAAGAAACAAGAACTGAGAGAGACAGTGATATAGAGTAAGACTCTAAAACAATGAGGGATAAACAATGCTGGGATTTTTTTTAAAAAAGGAGGAAAAAAAGAGAAAAATACAAAGAAATAAATACAGAAAAACAACCTAAAATCTCTCTGCCCATGCGTCTTAACTATGTTGCCAGCAGGATTTATTGTCATGTGAAACCAGGGTAATGAGCTGGCAAAATGAAGATGTATCACAGAACAACAAATGGTGACTTTTAGAGGACACATCAGATTCTCCTCTCTGTTATTAGAGTGCAATCACACACAGGCACGTACACACACACACACACACACACACACACACACACACACACACACACACACACACATTGTTAAACCACTTGAGCATTTCATTAGATAAATTCAGATGGAACATAATTGTGCCTCTTAAACACACACAGACACACACTTCCAAGGAGAAATTGTAGCCTTTCATTTGGTGTCAATGAATGAGTGTGCTTCAGAAAGACACTATTATCTGGTTAAATAAAAAATGTGTGTGTTGACGGACATATTGTTGGATGGATAGAAAAGGCTGAATGAATGGAGGGATGAATGGATTAATATAAAAAAAGGCTGATTCTTGGGTGAACTACAGGTTAGGATGAAATAACCCTTTTCACCATCACCGTGTGTGTGTAAATGTGTGTATACTCTCCAGATTATAGCTGCCAGCAGTATGTGCCTAGCATTGTGTATTGTGTGATCTGTGTTTGTGTATGTGTCAGTGTGTGAAGATAAGTCTATCGCTGCGTCCTTGTTGCTCTGACAGACACATTATTAGGTCCTCCCGAGACAAAAACACACAGACAGCTATCTGATCTCCGTCACACACACACACATCCGACATGATTGACTCTCGCTCTTTGTGTCCTCCCCACCTTGTCTCGTAGTGAGAAACAGAAAGACAGCGGAGAAATATTCTTAGCTCTTAAAGAACAGACTCAGACTACAACACCCAATAACACTCACTTCTCCTCTCTTCTCTTTCTACATTTCGTCTCCCACAGAGCTACTGTAGCTCCCTCGCCCTTTACACTTGTCACTCCTCCACTCATTTGTTACTTCCCTTTTCTCCTACCTGTTTCACTTTCTCTGCTTATTTCAGCCTTTCCCTCTCATTTTTTGCATGTTATGTAGAAAATAATTTCCAAAATAACCAGGTCTCTTCACATTTCCAGAATAAACCTGTTTTAAGGAGGGTAAACCTTTGTATTGTAAATGTGGCGGGAGACCCAGACGGTTGCAGACAAACAGCCGTGATCCAGCTTCCAACAGCTTTATATCTACTCAGCACTTATGAGCAATAATTATTTGGCATTTCTAAGGCTATACTGAGCAGATTTACACCACATCACAACAAAACTCCAACTTTTATTACATTTTTATAGAACTTTAGAGATGAGCTATTGCGGTCATATTTTGAGTTTTGGCCACCTACAACACTCAACAAAGTGAGATCGTGGAACACGGCTATATTGCTCAATCAAAGTCCAACAGGGCAAGAAACATGGAGGTCAGACAGGTTGTAAACGAGACTAAAGGCTGCGGTCGAACAATCTTTTTTTTGCTTAGGAAGGTTCCTAACTGAGTGAAATTACCCTTACAAAGCCCTAAATGCTAAGGAAAGGTGCTTCAACGCTTCCTCTCTTTTATCTCCTTTAGCATAGTGGACCATCCTTGCTATATGTAAACTAATGCTGTCAATCGATTAAATTAATTTAATTTTGATTAATCGCATGATTGATTGATTGTCAATGATTGATCACAATTAACCACAAATTAATTACACATTTTTTATCTGTTCAAAATGTACCTTAAAGGGAGATTTGTCAAGTATTTAATACTATTATCAACATGGGAGTGGGCAAATATGCTTGCCTTATGCAAATGTATGTATATATTTATTATTGGAAATCAATTAACAACACAAAACCAGACACCCTCACAGGTACTGCATTTAGCATAAAACATATGCTCAAATCATAACATGGCAAAGCCAGCCCCTTGGACACCCTACATGCCCTCTGATCCGACATCTTTGGCGGAGATGGCCTCGATTTAGTTGAATACTCGATTCTGATTGGTCAATCACGGCGTTCTACGGTCTGTTATTTCTTTATAACAGACCGTTGTTATGTATAAAAGACCGTTGCTATGGGCGCAGTTCTGATGTCGGACTCTGGCGGATCGTTTTTGTGTCAAATCATTGATTTCTCAAGTAAGTAGCCGTGTAATAAGTGGGATAATGTACAGCTAGCGGGTCATTGTTGTGAAATAAACCCTGACACCGACGCAGGACCGCAATGCTGCATTGCTCTGTCGGGGTTTATTTCACAATAATGACCGGCTTGCTGTACATTATCCCTTACTTATTGTGGTATCAACGGGTATAATGGTTCAACGTAGAAAGTTAGTCTGGAGCCTTGACTATCCTTTAAGGTTTAGAAAGTTGTTCAAGTGCATTTTAATAAGTCACACACATGTTGGTAGACACACGTGTTGAAATATAATTGTCTTTGCTGCATCTCATAGCTATTTGCTGCTTCAATGACCACATTTCCCATGATAATCTCTGCTGTACCGAGGATCAAACCTGTGAGTACAATTACACGACAGCCGCTCTCTCACTATGTCTTGTATCTGTGTTTTTCAATTCAGTTTCAATTAAATGCAGTCGGCTTTGCTGAAAGTTGTAAACAAAACATATTCCCAAAGATGTCAAGGGATGTCTGTTCTCTAGCAAAAAGACACAACAAGAGTGAAAGCAGAATCCGTCTGCGAGACACACCGAGTGTGTGTGAGTGTGTGCAACGGCACGCAGCACACCGAGGTAATCTGAAAGCTAATCTTGACACAAAACATTTCCAACCCAGTCAGCTGAAACAGTAGCGCTGCCTGCTGCAACCTGTTTAATGCAGCTGAGTGTTTGTGTAAGTGTACATGTTCACACTGCTGTTTATGCCCAATGCTCTTGTGTATATAGACGGGTTGCTTTTATACAAACATTACTGGGTGAGTACGCATTCAGGGGGCAAACCGGCTTTGGCAGCCGTTGGAATCAACATTGATTTCACATTGTTTGTACATTCTTGTTGACTATACTAGACCCTTACAGAGTCCGACCACCAGATACCATTATCATATGACTTATTAGTAGCCAAGGAGATTTGTTTATTATTATCACCTGTATCACCCAAATGAGTAACGTTAGATCAAACATAAGTGTGATTTGATTTGGGGGATCTGTGTCTGTTTGGTTGACACTGCGGTCGGCGTTCAAGTGCCACCAGACACTCTTTCCTTAGCGATTCTTTAGCAGGTATAACGTTGATATAAAACTGCAAACTTGGATTTTGGTCTTGTTATTAGTACAACCAGTCACACAGCAGCTCTTTGTATGTCGGGCAGGTAGCCTTCAGTCGGAAACGTAACGCCAAAAGTCAATAGAGTACTACAGGAATGAGTCCTAAAACCAGGAAGTGAGTTAGCATTTCAGCACTTCTGGTTCCCTCATCTGGAAGTCAATGGGATTTTTGAATGGGTTTTTAGGTAGATGCCTGAAATAAGGTCTGCGGTTAACACAAGCTGAAGAAATTTTAACTTTTTGTTCTAAGACAATGAAATACATCAATAAATACTCCACTCATGAATTTTGAAGCCTTAATGTGTCTTAAAAAAGGCGGTTGCTAACAAGTGGCTACATGAGACTACAAAACGTAATCACGCCGACTCGTCTGCCTTTACGGCCTCATAGTGTATACTCGCGTTCATGCGACTGTAGTGTAGTTGGTTTATAGCCTAACGTTAGCTTTTTACTTCTGGCGATTGCATTCACACTTCAAAAATCCTAAAAGTGGTGTTCATTCGTGAAGATTATCTTGCTGAACAAAAGTATCATAAACCTTTGTTTGCCACAGAGCTTATTTTCTGCAATAATACAAATTCCAATGCAAAAATCCCATTGTTTTTTTGACGAGGGAACCAGGGCGATGCTAACTTCCTGGTTGGCCTACAAAAATTCATCATCCCTGGAGCACTCCATACAGTATTGCCGATATGTCTGAATCAAATTTAAACCAACGATAGCTAACGTTAGCTTCCACGGCCGCTTGTTGTTGTGACCGTTGTAACGTTTTCCCCCGCCGTAGTCGCGTAACGTTACAGCATGTTGTCGATCAGTTAAATTTGTATCGATCTGTGGAGCATGACAGCTCGCCATGACCACCCGCTGCTTTGCCAGCGCTGTGGGACTAGAACGCTTTTGCCCATCGAGTCTGGATCCATAATCTCCTTCTGTTTTTAGCAACGGTATGTGAGCCGCTCGAAATATTAAACATTTTCAATCCATCTTTTCAGCGGTTGGCTGCAGTTTACGGCACAACAACTCCTTGTCATCTCTACTTTGCAGCTTGGCTCTGCTAGACATGCCGTGCTTTCTGCCCTCTAACTGTGCGCGCATCTCTGTGATGACGTTACACAGAAACCCGTCTATATGTGTGGGTGTGTGTGACTGTCTGTTAATGCTTAACGTATATGGATTGAGCCTTTTAAAAATTCACAGCTAAACAACACAAGGTTTATAGCTTGATCCAATTTTACTGAACAATTGCAAAGGCTCTGTGTGTGTGTATGTGTGTGCGTATGTGTGTGTGTTCCCTAACAACAGCTGTGTAGATTCCACTGGAGACGGTATAAATCCTCTCATAATGTCATCACTTGGTAACCACAGATACGACCATCAGGGTTTGTTTTATTTGGCTGTACATCATGATTTGATCCAATTGCCCAGATATGATCATTAGTGTCATGCTGGTTTCGCGGGACAGATGTGATTCTGTCACTTCATGATGACAATATGCGTCTGGAGACAACTTGTTGAAACTGTTTCAGCTGATGGCTGTGAAATCTGCTGCTGACAGAGCTATATCCACAGGCTTTGATTCCACACTTGCAAGTACATTTTAGACGTTTTTTCAGGTAATGTCAGCGCTTCAGAGGCTGCCATTTCTTTCCATATCTGGTTAACTGTACCGCAGAGGTCAAATTAGAGAGGAATATGTCATTCCTATTGATGTATAACAGCTACAGGTATTTCATAAAAGGAAAGGAAAAGATCTGACGTATCATATAAGCACTTATAGATGACATTACAGTAAGAATCAACCAGTCTGACTACCGCAAAAAAACAACTTTCAAAAAGGAAAGTGACAGGTCTGTGTGTGCATTTGTGAAAAGACTTGGTCTGAGAAGCCAGAAATCTACATCAAAACATATAGAAAAGTTCCACAGTGGCACCTGATCTGAAATATTACTATTTCTATGAGTCACTTTATGAGACTTTTAATTTATGACACATGAGGCTCCACGATGCCTTATGGTAAACCCACCTAAATGGAAACAAACAGCTGGAGATGGGAAGCTTCTGCATGGAACACCAATGTTACTTTAGTGAACTGTTTTTGTTTTTGTAGAATAATAGAATTCATTAACCCCGACCCTGTCAGAAACCATCTGAGAAGGCGTCATTGGAAACTGTTTGGAAAAGGGCAGGCACTTTCAAAAAACTTGGCAGGTGATTGGATGAACCATAAATCAAACGAAAGCGGAACTAACTGGAGTCGAAAACATCGCCTTCAGTGCTGTTCTATGCTCTTCTTTCAATGAAGGTATACTCTCCAGTTCTGATTTAACTGATGCTATTAGGTTAAGAATTACCGCCTCGCGGTTGAATGCTTCCAACCACCAGTCATGTTGCAGTTTACATCCATGTCTGTCCAAAATGTGATCACTTCCTCATTTTATCCTATTAGACATTTCTGTGAAATTGTCATAATTAGCATATGAATTTTTGAGTTATGGCCAAAAAATGTTTTTTGTTAGGTCACAGTGACCTTTGACCACCAAATTCCAATCAATTAATCCTTGACTCCAAGTAGACGTTTGTGTCGTTTCCCTCTAGGCGTTCCTGAGATATCGCTTTCACACGAATGGACGGACGGTTAACCCGAAAACACACCACATAATGCATAAAAAACATTTGTTCTGCTCTGAACCTCCTTGGATGAGTGGAAACATCTTTAAATGTAACTCCGGTGGTTAGATTCATTTCGACCTGATGAGGCTGTGTGACCTTCATTAAACACAGTATCTCATATCTGAGGTGAGTGGAACATAGTATTTCCTCATTAATATGCTACAGATGTAGGAGGCTGTGTACATAACTACCTCTGCATACTTTTCTGGCACAATTTCATCAAGAGAAAACAACTGCACAGACGCCAGCATTGTCAGTCAGTAGATGCTCCACTTTGCACATGCCTAAAGCACTGCTGCTTCACTTCTGCTCCTCCCTGAGGACAAATGTAAATGATCGGGGTTTCTATCATGGATACTGTACCACCACTGCTAATGTCACCGTGACACAAGACTGGGTACTATTTAGCACTCACTACTACAGTAGCTACCGGTATACGTTAATATGAGGTTGCAATTTCTAAATGGTTACCAGCACTGAGGCAGTTTTCAAAGTGATTTCAATTTTTGTTAAATAAAAATTGATAGTCTTCGTCAGCACCACATATTTTATTGAGAAAAATGTCTCATGTTGACAGCCTTTTGTATTTTTCATATTAAATATTTCCCAAAGCACAATGATTTTAATGAAGTAAATATTGGGTAAAAGAAGCAACACAACCCTATAGAAAAAAATCATAAAAATGTAGCAAATATTGTGAATAAAAATATCACTCTACAGCATTGTTTTAGACATTTTTTTTCCTACTGTATCTATGCATCTACCTATAACATGAATATAAACTACTAACTAAATGAGTATTTGACAGAAAGAAAGTGGAACAGACACAAAAAGACAAATGATAGCAGCCACTTAAAGAATGTTTTCACCATGTCTGTGTTTGCAATTTGAAGTTGGTTTTTAACACATTGATGTCCTTAAAGGTGGAGTCAGCGATTCTGGAGAAATATTGTTGATATTTGAGCTCAACACACACACAAATACCGGATATACCGTCCCTCTCGCGCCCACTACCTTTCTCTTTATACATCCATGGCCTTTCCCCTCTTCTGGAAGGAATAGTGTTGAGTGGCTCGGTCCAAGCCACTTTGTTTGTTTCCCATTTACAGAGCCAGGGCTCTGTATGAACACCGGATTGTTTTTCAGCGCACACAGAGAACGAACAGCTAGCGGACCGAGAGAGGAGATATTCACTGAATTTGACAAAAAGTGTATTGGATTAGAATCATTGACTTCACCTTTAAGTATTGACATGAAAAGATCAACCGGGTGTCTTACAAATTGTGTTTATATAAAACTAATTTGCAACAGCAAATATGTTTTGAAGGAAGCGTAACGATGGCAGGATGACATTTCCTATCAACATACTGAGGAAACGTTAATTAGTGTATCTCCCACGTAAGTCACAAAAGTGAACTCAGAGTATCAGCAAAATGTTTACTGACAACTTGTTTAATTTGTTTTCTGCCAAAACATCCAGTCTTGCAATACGACATCTGCTCGTAGTGACTACTGAGTTATTAAACTTTTTTCTGGTTATGTTTAGGCTCTGGCAGCACTTGGTTAAGGTTAGGGAAAGATCATGGTTCAAAACAGAAAAAGTCCACAGCGACTTGAATCTTGAAACAAAACGTGATTATCAACATTTAACCAAAACCAAGATCTCTCTCTAAACTCAACCAGAGTGCTTTTGTTGCCTAAACTTACTCTTACAACACTACCTTTATTTGACAGTATGATGCAGTACTATACTTCAAATCTAAAATCATGTATTTGTTAGTGACAAAAAACAGAATAATATAATATTCTATGAAAATATAACATTGTGAAGGGAGCCATTCTGCATTATTAGTACTTTTACTTTTGATACTTTAAGTACATTTTGCAGTACATCATACTTAAGTAACGTTTTGAAAGTGTGATTTTTGCTTGTAATGGAGCATTTTTAGACTGTGGTATTTCTACTGTCACTTAAGTAAAATATCTGAATACTTCTTTCACCACTGTGTAGCACAATGTAATTGGAAATAACAATTTAGTAATATATAAACGTGCCTTCTAGGAGACAGTGTTGGAAGATACATGGATGTGCATTGAGTCCAATTAAACAAAGATGGAAAGATGTTTGCAGACAGGAACAGATAGGAACATACGGATAGATTATGTACTTGTACACATAATCTGTTACAGCACTAGGTAACTACGCAAGAGTGAATATTGATGAAATGCAGAGTAAAACCAGAGTGTAACACTGATCATGTCACTGGTTGTAGCCCTGAAACAACGATTACTATCCATGCTAAAAATACAAAGAATTCATGTCCAGCAAAGTTGGCAGGTTTAACATTATTCTCTTCTCTTCTGTTTCATTTTCCTTTTCACAGCCACTACATCTAGAATCAACTAGTTAAGACGTCCAGAGGGTGTTTGTGTTAAAGCCACCCCAAAAAGTGTGTAATTAGCTTCTCACAACAACAAGTGGGGCCCATCAACAATCATGTGTCTTTGATTGATTACAATTTGCAGTTGATAAGAATGTCAATTGCTTGGCGTGGATGTAAAGTGGTAATGAAAGCAGTCAAACTGAAAGTTAACCAGGAGACATGTTGCCACTTTTAATCACTTGATTTCACAGCTCCCATCTGCAGCCATTTAAGCCAATTTTCCTCAGCGTTAATTAAAAAACAAGTCCTAGAAATGTTGTTTGTGGGGAAACTAAAATAATGGCAGTGGCAGATAATGAGTTAGCCCTCCAAACAGCTACTACTCGAGTTCCTCCTTGTAGTTCAGGTTCACTGAAACGGGGACACAAATTAAAAAATGGACTTGACCTGATTATCATTTCCTCCTTGTCCTTCACCACTCCGTTAGTCAAAAAGAAACAGTAGAATACAGTGACTGAGAGTGGAAGCCCTTTTTAGCTATTACATGACAGACTAGAATGCTACAGGAATGAATCCTAAAACCCAGAAGTGAGTTAGCAATTTAGCACTTCTGGTTCCCCTCGTCTGGAAGTCAATAGATTTTTAGTTAGATGCCTGAAATAAGGTCTGTGGTTAACACAAGCTTAAGAGATTTGAACGTTTTGTTCTGCAACATAAAATACGTCAGTAAATACCCCACTTGTGAATTTTGAAGCCCTTACGTGTCTTAAAAAAGGCGGTTGCTAACAAATGGCTAAATGAGACTACTAAATGTCATCACGCCAACTCGTCCGCCTTTACAGCCTCGCTAATGCGACCGTGGTGTGTTGCTGAACAAAACGTGTAAGTATCATAAACGTGTGTTTGCCACAGAGCTTATTTCCTGCAATAATCCAAAACCCAATGGAACAATCCCACTGGCTTTTTGTTGAGGGAACCAGGGCGACGCTAACTTCCTGGTTGGCCTACAAAAATATGTCATCCCTGAACCACTCTATACATTAGGGCTATGCAGGATGTGACCTTTCTTGCTGTTTCACCTCCCCCCTTCTCTTAGTACCATCACATCATCTGCGAGGAGAAACATTTTTCCTCTACCCGTAAAGTTTATATTAGGCCAAGTTCTTTTTCTTTCCTTATGTGGTAAACAGGAAGTCATGTTGGAAGAGCACAGTCGCAGCACGGTAAAGAATCACCAAATCATCAGAGCATCCACTGAGCTATTTCGAGCATCAGTCCCCTGACAGCTCCGCGACAATGTTAAGAAATCCCCCTCTGTGTGCTTTCCATATCATAAAGGCATCGGCTAGAGCATTGTAGACTGAGAGGGGAATCGCTTCTCGAGTTCTTCCACGATGGAATTCATGGTTGGGTTGGGTTGAATCTTTGGAAGTGGAGGTGGAGGATCCTCTCCTCCTCCGCCCACTCCTTCTCTACCTCCATCTCCTCCCTCCCCTCCTCCTTCTCCTCCTCCTGCTGCTGCTATGGTTAGTAGTGCATCCAATGAGTCAAGAGAATCAAGAGAATCGATGGAGGCTCGGCTCTTCATGACCTTTTTGAGTGGGACCTGTTTCTGATCTATCTGGCTGAACATGTTGGCCACCGACTTCTCGATGTCCGCAATGTTTTGGAAGTTCTTTAAAATTCCTTTCCGCTCTTTTCGAGGAACGTCGGGCTCCGCAGC
>CAKALG010029291.1:0-10274 GCA_916700815.1 Helicolenus hilgendorfi | reverse complement strand
CACTATGCCAGCCCGCTGCCACACCGGCAGGCGAGGAGCCGTCCATCTCTTGAGGCTCTCCGTAGGGCATTTGAGGTAAGTTTTCCGCCTCACACCTCACAGCATCTTACAGATTTAAAACATATTTTCTTTGTATAAAAAGGATTTTTCTCAGGACGTAGAGTCGGATTTGGAGGTCAACACAGACTCAGGAGTTAGTAGTCTGCCAGACAGTGGAAATGAGGAGTTGCAAGCCGACCAGGAGAAAGCTCCTGTTAGATTTGGCTGGGTTACTGGAGTCATGGTGAGCAAAACTTGTGTGTATTTGAATGTTTGACTACTACAATCTTATAAAAACGTCTTACGGAGCTGTTTTTATTGAACTTTTGTCACAGGTTCGTTGCATGCTGAATATTTGGGGAGTTATCCTGTTCCTCCGCCTCTCGTGTATCATCTCTCAGGCAGGCATTTGTGAGTTCATTCCCTCCATACATCAGTCCCTTTCAGGCCTCTGTTTTGTGGCTGTAACCTCTCAGCTATGACTTTAATTGATTATAATCTTTACACATTATTTTGCGTGAGAATAGTGTGTGCACATTGCTGTTAGAGCTGTATCTCCGGTGCACGGTAAAACCTGAAGTCAGGGAAAAATGTTAATTCCCGGCAAAACACAATGGGTTGAAACTGATTGTATAATGTATTTAAACCTGCAGTATGCTTACATTACCCTTGTTATCGGAAACAGACCTTTCTCTAGCTAAGATGTAGAAACAGGCATTGAAGCCTAAAAATAAATACTCGGGCTGTCAATTGATTAAAATATTTAATTGCGTGATTGTCCATAGTTAATAGCGATTATCGCGCGTTTTTTATCTGTTCAAAATGTACCTTAAAGGGAGATTTTTCAAGTATTTAATACTCTTACCGACGTGGGAGCGGACAAATATACTTGTTTATGCAAATGTATGTATACATGTATTATTGGAAATCAATTAACAACACAAAACAATGACAAATATTGTCCAGAAACCCTCACAGGTACTGCATTTAGCATACATAGTATACTCAAATCATAACATGGCAAACTGCAGCCCAACAGGCAACAACAGCTGTCAGTGTGTCAGTGTGCTGACTTGACTATGACTTGCCCCAAAACTGCATGTGATTATCATAAAGTGGGCATGTCTGTAAAAGGGAGACTCGTGGGTACCCATAGAACCCATTTTCATTCACATATCTGGAGGTCAGAGGTCAAAGGACCTCTTTGAAAA
The DNA here is from genome assembly GCA_916700815.1 of Helicolenus hilgendorfi. Classification (NCBI taxonomy): domain Eukaryota; kingdom Metazoa; phylum Chordata; class Actinopteri; order Perciformes; family Sebastidae; genus Helicolenus; species Helicolenus hilgendorfi. The sequence continues at coordinate 9,024 of CAKALG010029291.1, read as the reverse complement.
TGGCCATGCCAGTTTTTCCTCGCCAAAATTTTGCATAAGTTTGGAGAGTTATTTAGCCTTGGCCACAAGCTAGTAGGACATAGTTGGTACCAATGGATTCCTTATTCCGCTACAACCTCCGAAAGATCAATTGCGTTAATGCGTTAAAGAAATCAGTGGCGTTAAAATGAATTTACGTGTTAACTTTGACAGCCCTAATAAATACCCAACAACATCGATGTAGTATGGTGGTAATGTTGAATACCTTCATTCGTCTCGTCTCAGTGTTGACCTGGCTTATTATCCTGATGTCTGTGACGGTGACCTCAGTAACTGCCCTCTCCATCTCTGCCATCGCCACCAACGGGAGGGTGATCTCAGGTCAGTCAAAGTTGTTATAGATATGTGATACACTTCTCATTAATTTTTACTTCTAAAAATAGCTGATTGGGCCTCTAAGACCGTAAACTTGTAATTTGAACTAAAACAGATTGAAGACAAAAGAAATAAATATGTAATTTTATAAAATGATAATTTATTGGGTAGTCATTTTTCCTGTCCCATTTAAAACTACAGTATCCTATAACAACCTTGTCTCTGTGCTACTCTTTTGTGGTTGGTTGAACATCATTTTCAGGTGGGGCGTATTTCATGATCTCCCGCTCTCTGGGCCCTGAAATTGGTGGACCAATTGGGATGGTCTTTTCCTTCGCCAACGCTCTGGCCTGTGCGCTCAACACCGTTGGCTTTGCAGAGGTGGTCTGTGATCTAATTCAGGTACTTATTATGCGTAAATGCTCTAAAAATTAGATACAGTGGCTTCATAATGTATTTAGATCCCTTCACTTTAAATGGATGAAATTGCCAATTTTGCCACAGTTTTAGACTAAACAGTCTAGAAGAATTGACAACTTGAAATGAATAAATGATTATTGCAAAGTTACATACCAATATGTGAACTCTAAAATATTTTTAACTGTTAAACAAAGGCCCAACGTTGACACCTGACTGTACATACATACATTTCATGTTTGGAAAAATTCGGTTGTTTTAATGTAGGAGTTTGGTTTCGTCATGGTTGATTCAATCAATGACGTCCGCATTGTGGGCGTGATCACGGTGACTCTTCTTCTGCTCATTTCTTTGGCTGGAATGGAGTGGGAGTCTAAGGTGAGCACATCCTGACACATCTCACTTCATTTGCTGGATTTGTCCCAGTAAATCTCCTTATCTCTCACTAACTTTTACTCTTCATCATATGCTTTTCCTTTTTTTGTCCCCTTCTCTCATTGTCTCTATCTCTTAGACCCAGATTTTGTTCTTTATAGTCCTCTTGGTCTCGTTTTCCAACTATTTTGTGGGCACAATCATCCCTCCCAGTCAAGAGCAGAACTCCAAGGGCATCTTTAGATACCGCAGTAAGTTCAGGCCTCTCTGGAAAAACTACTGCCTTTTAATACAGCATGTCATCATCAGCTTTAGAGTGTATGTACTTTATATTTATCAGCGAGAGTGTTTTTTGTTGCCTGTCACCAGGTGAGATCCTCATATCAAACCTGAAACCAGACTGGAGAGGACCTGAAGGTGACTTTTTCAAGATGTTTGCCATTTTCTTCCCCTCCACCATTGGCATCCTGTCTGGAGCCAACATCTCTGGAGACCTCAAAGTATGAAGAGGAAGAAGGCAGAGAGATTCTTGTTACATCACGTCCACCAACAAGGAATACAATAATGTTGACTTGTGTATTATTTCCTTTTGCAGGACCCTGCTACTGCTATCCCCAAAGGCACCCTCATGGCCATTTTCTGGACTACATTCAGCTATCTAGCTATATCTGTAACTCTTGGTAAGCTACTCATTCAACATGCTTTTATTTTGTGGGAACATGCTTTTAATTATCTGGACTGGTGGGGATTATTTGAGGTGCTAGGTAGTTTGGGAGGAGAGACAGGAGGCCTGAGGTTTTATATTAAGGGCAGTGTCATCGGCATACTGCTCAAAAAGATTTATGGGCTCAAAATGGTGGAAAAAGGAGAGATGTGAAAGACTTAACGGCATAAACACTTAATAGCATAAACACTTCATGATGTAACACAAGACCCTTCAAACCTCACCACGGTGCCAATATAAAGTCCCTCTGGCAAAGAAACAAACCTCCAAAAAATCATCAAGGTTCCCAGGTTGGGTCTTAGTTTCTAGGAACCTAGAGACCTGTGAAGACTTCCAGCTTGTACTTGTGAGCTATTTTCATCCCCTTACGCTGGACAATACTTTTTTTCTGATTCTAAATCTGCTAAAGCTATAGTGGCAGAAAACTGTTAAGAACTTTCTCTGTTGGTGTGTACAAAGAATCATCCAAGATAAGAGAGCCAGCTACAGAAAAACAGTACATTCACAAGCTATGTTGCCAGAAACCCAATAAAGCAATTATTGGAGTTGTATCATGACTATCATGTTTACATCTTCATTTTCCCCCAGCGTCGTGTGTGGTGCGGGACGCCTCCGGTAATATAAGTGACATTCTGAATGGAAACATCACTGACGGCTGTGTGGGTCTTGGATGTAACCTGGGCTGGAACTTCACAGAGTGCATCCAGTCGCAGTCTTGTGAATTTGGTCTGGCCAACAATTCAAAGGTACCATTCAATTCAGAAGGCCTCGAACATGGAATAAAAATATGTTTTTTAAAATCCAGAACTTTTACCCTGGGTTTGTAAAATGAGCCAGTTGTCCTTACGTGTAAATGTTGTTATCTCTGTTCACAAACTATTATATGAAATAATGTAAATACTCATTCTCAGTGTTGACTATTTCAACCAGGTACTGGGCCAGATTTCAGGTTATTACTACCTCATCACTGCTGGTGTCTTCGCAGCCAGCCTGTCATCTGCCCTCGGCTTCCTTGTCTCCGCCCCTAAAGTCTTTCAGGTGAGAAACCACAGCCATCTTTTCAACTATTAAAAGCTGGTACACTGGTTAATGTGTTCTTGTGTATTGAAGAGTATCGTCCAACAAAACAGCTGGCACATTGTCTGTATATAAAGGTGCTGTAAAGATATTTTCATGCTGGGATTCACCTCTCCTGTATAGAAAACAGTATAGTCGGACATGTTTCACACTCCATGTTTGTAATTTGATGCATTAAAAAAATCAACAGCACCACCTAGAGCCTGTCTAAAGTAAGACCAATTGACTAATTTTGAGCATTAGACCCTACTGAATTTAGACATAGCCTAAGGTTTTCAAAGATTTATCACATACTGCTGTACCATGACCACAGTGACAGAGAAGACAGGGTTGAATCTAGTCATATTCATGTAGCTAGGTATGGTACTGTCAGACTGTGAAATGTATCTATCAAAAGAGAACAACATGTGAGAAAATGTACAACAGTAAAAATAGTCCGTTAAATTTATAAATGTAGTCAAATCTAACGTGATACACATAAATAAGTTTATATTTTCTGCCTTATCTGTCAGTGTCTGTGTAGAGACAATATATACCCGTACATTGGATTCTTTGCAAAGGGTTATGGGAAAAATGATGAGCCACTCCGGGCCTATATACTCTGCTACATCATTGCCGTGGCTTTCATTCTCATAGGTGAGTGTGATCTAATAATGCTGCTGTTTCATTACTGGAATTATTGATTCACTTGTTTGCTTTTATATGCTAATATCTTCACAAAAAAGGTGTTTTTGTTCTTGTAAATATTTAAGAAACTTCACAAGTTTGTGATTAGCTTTATCGAGCTCTAGATTCGTAATGTGTTTTGACTGATTTCTCTCGTTTACAGCTGAGCTGAACACCATCGCAGCCTTGATCTCCAACTTCTTCCTGTGTTCCTATGGCCTCATCAACTTCAGCTGCTTTCACGCTTCAATCACCAACTCCCCCGGTGAGTTACCAATTTGTCTTGGCCTTCCAAAACGAAAATGTCCAGCCACCGCTATGGCTAAGGTTTGGGTCAAGGTTACCTTTCTAATATGTTGCACTTCATGGTCCTTAACTTCATGCCTTAAACCGATGGGGCTCCAAATCCGAATTTTGCCGAGGGCACCAAAAGGGCTAGAGCCGGGCCTGACTAGTCTGAAAGAAGACATATTTGCCCAAAATCTCAAAATTGAGGTGTTTTGTTCTAAGAAGTCAAACCTCAACGTGTTTTTAAATGCAAAGTCATGACTAGACACTGCCATTTGCCTTCTGGCTGCTATATTGGACAGAGGTGTGGCTATGTGGACTACAAAGCCTATGGAAGGAGGCTGGGCCACGGGCGGACACTGGTCTTGGGGTATGGGGTATAACGCATGTGCAGTGTAACTGGAGCTGCGATTCGCTCAATTTCGGCGAGTGCACACCAGATTTTACTGTGCATGTGTTGTACCCAAAAGATATGACGAGCTGATGACGCGTGACCCCAGCCTCCTTCAATAGGCCTTTGTGAATTAGAGGTTATGTGTTATGCCACCATGAAAGTCATCTTTTTCTCATTGTGTCATCGCCCTCTCTAGGTTGGAGGCCGTCGTTCCACTACTACAGCAAATGGACAGCTTTGTTTGGAGCGGTGATCTCCGTGGTGCTGATGTTCCTGTTTACCTGGTGGGCAGCTCTCACCACCTTCTGCATCATCTTCTTCCTCTTCGGATACGTCAACTACAACAAGCCGAGTAAGTCCAAAACAGATGGTACGTTTATGTTCTGATAAGACTAGCCCGGCCAAGATTAAAGAGTGGAACAAGTCAGAACCGTATGATTATTCTCCATCTCAGCTCTTTTGTCACCTCATTTTTGTGCGTTATGATGTCCACAGAGGTAAACTGGGGTTCGTCAGTCCAGGCGGGTACATACAACATGGCTTTGTCATACTCCGTCTCTCTGTCTGGTGTTGAGGATCATGTCAAGAATTTTAGGTGAGTGACCAAAAAACCTCTGTCAGCATATAGATTTCTCTCCATGGTATTTGTTTTAACTGGAATTTGATCTGTATTCCTTCAGACCACAATGTCTCGTCCTGACTGGGCCACCAAACCAGCGACCAGCCCTGGTGGACTTTGTGGGATCCTTCACCAAGCACATAAGCCTGATGATCTGCGGAGACATACTCACGGTCAGTCAATCTCGACAGTTCTGTTCCCAAAAGGCAAATAAGAGAGATGATATGTCAAAGAAACGATTCCATCATCATCCTTCATCATCAAATCTCCTTGTCCTCTAGGAGCAGGACAGGCAGACACGGCCGCAGGATGCCACAGATTGGTTGGTGAAGTGGATGAACAAGAGGAAAGTGCGCTCCTTTTATACCCCTTTCACTGCAGACAGCCTCAGAGTTGGAGCTCGACACTTGCTGCAGGTAAAACATCTGCTTGTGTTTATCCGTGGGAATCAATTCAATCGTACAAAGCACATTTACTGGGAGTTTATCTGGCTTCAGATTCTGTTTAAGATGATGACTCGTAATTTTATCTTTTTTGTACTTATATATCTCTTCTCAATTTTTTCTTAGGACACATCGTCTATCCTGTGCTTTTATTTGTCTTTTATGAAACTTTAAATATTATTGTTTTCCTCATTTCTACATTTTTTCAAGGCCTCTGGTCTTGGCAAGCTGAAGCCCAACACTCTGGTTCTGGGTTTCAAGGCAAACTGGAGAGACAGTTCTCCTGAAAGCATTGAAGATTATATCAACACCATATAGTAAGTGTAGTGAAAGAGGACATATTGTGCTTTTTTCCTTTCCGTTATTGTGTTATATACTTGTTTGTGCATGTAAAAGGTTTGTAAAGTTACAAAGCCCAAAGTCCACACCATAGGGAGTTACTCTCCCCCAGAAACACTGCTCCTCAACTGCTTGAAATGTCTTGGTTGAAGTCCCGCCTTTTCTTCTGTAACATGGTGATGTCACCAAGTAACACACTTTGCATAACGCCCTCAAACAAAGCTAGTTAGAGCGGAGCTGGAGTCCGGAGTCCGAAGAGTTTGGTTCGGTTGACCAATCACAACAGTGGGCCAGCTGACCAACAAGAGCAGACTGGGTTTTTTGAGTCAAACGGAGCGTTTCAGGCAGAGGGTGAAAAGAGGTGCAGCAGCACAGCCGGTATGAGAAAAATAAAGCGTTTTTTGAACATTAAACGAAGTAAACATGTTCTTGTGGAAACCCAAAATACAAGTAAGCACCTAAAAAGAAGCATGATAGGTCCTCTTTAAAGGCAAAACAAAAAAAAAATGGTGTTGACTTTCTTGATTTCACTGGCATTGAAAGATTACACAACTCTCTAAAGTGGAAATATAGCAAACTAATGAATCCAATCTCTTTAGTTACAGATGCAATAATAATGATTGTTAATAATTTGTATCAACATTTCCACTTTAAAACGCCCATTTTAATTACGTCTTCTTCTCTTTTCTCTAGCGATACCTTCGACTCCAACTACTGTTTGTGTATCTTGAGGATGATGGACGGGCAGGATATCTCTGACCAGTTTGATTTTGAAGGTTAGAAATCCAGACTTCGTAAACTCTTTGAATTTTCTCCGCTTTCATACGTGACATATTTGTTTAAAACAACAACAATGGTGAAGTATGTAATGTCTGTCCTCCAGTGAACCAGGGCTTTGAGCCCGATGAATGTGTTGAAAACGATGACCAGCAATCTCCTGAGAGGGAATCAGGTGAGCATGCAGAAATAAAGTACACAGTCATTGACATACTCCTTCAGTCAGTCACACATACCTGACGCAATAAAGTCAGTCATCCTATGAGTACATTTTGAGATGTACTGTAATGCCGCATGACATAAGTGGAGACACATTATATTTTAATGGGCTATAATCAATATTTTCAATCAAACGACCATTCACATATTTTTATATGCATTCAACCCGTTCTCACCACCAACTTGTCGAAATAACGCTGTCACAGCTGACGACATCTCCGATAAAGGTGACAGTGATCAGATCAAGACAGTGTTTCAGAATGACCAGGGGAAGAAGACCATCGACGTCTACTGGATAGCTGATGATGGAGGTTAGTTTTGACAAAACAAGCACAATGCACTATGTTGCCTACTTGTTAATATGTGTGATAATCACGTCTGTCAAAGTTAATGAGATAATAAACGCCTAAACGCCTAATCGCAAATCAGTTTTATGGCCACTAATTTCTTTAACGCATTAACGCAATCGATATTTTGGAGGTTGTAGTGGGCTCAGTTTTAAAGCAAGAAAGCATATTTTCCCACTCCTATGATATACGAAGAGTATTAAATACTAAAAAAATTTGCATTTAATTTGCGTTTACTCACGACTAACTATGGGCAATCATGTGATTAATTGTATTGACAGCCCTTGTACTAATCAATATAACATCTCTCTTTTTTAAAACTGTTTAACTGTATAGTTTTAGTACAATAATGGTCAGTGAACACACATCTTTTCTTAGCTGCAGTATTTCTTCTCTTTTAAGGTCTGACTCTGCTGGTTCCTTACCTGCTCACCAGGAGGAAACGCTGGCACTGCAGTAAGGTCCGGGTCTTCATTGTAGGAGATGAACAAAACATGGAGGAAGGCCGCAATGAGTAGGTTTTTCTCTTTTTAAACCTTCTGGGATAAGTGAATAATGATAATAAGTAAACTTTCTGGTGAGCATGAGATAGCTTCCCATCCTGATGATTACCAAAATTACCAAAATAGAAAAAAAAGATCTTGGTCATGCCACTTTTCCTGATCTACAAAATTAACTCACAATGCACCTATTTGTAATTAAACATCAACTCCATATACAGTTTAGTGTTGTTGGAAAAGAAAGAAGAAAATTGAGGAAACGGGTAAGAATGCAAAGTTACAAGTAATAATGGCTAAGGCTGCATTCACACAGGCATTTCAACGATTCGCCACAGGGTTGTGCTGAGGTTTGGGCGAGTCCCTTTAATGGACCATTAACGACTAACGTCTTTTGTTCCCTCATGTCTGGGTTATCTTTTTGGTATCTATCTGGTATCTTTTTTTAAAACCAGAATTTTTTTCCAATGAATTATATTTTTCATGCAGGTTAATTTGGTTATAAACTGGTAGATTTCTGGGGTATTTTGTGCAATACATAAGTGTTTCAGATTTCATGGATACGTTTGTGTCGCAGTATATAACAGGGTGCATTATGGTCTTTGGAAAGTGATGTGCTGAAACTTTGACTCGTGTTGCTTTTAGGATGATCGCCCTGCTGAAGAGGTTTCGTTTGGATTTTAATGATGTTACAGTCATGACGGACAGTGAGAGGCGTCCACACGCCAAGAAGTATGTCCAGAAAACCTTTGAAATCATTCACTGTCACAACATACACTGAAATCTGAACAGTTGTGCTGATAAAGGAACGGATCAGTCTTTAATAACAGGCTGCCATTTTCACTATTTAGCTTTAATTTTGAACAAACAAACTACAAAGCAGTCACCATGTGCAGTATTTATTTACTCTGGCGTGCCCCAGTGGTGGTTTCCAAGATGACACCCCCATGGATTGATCCACACACAAACACATGCTAAAATCACATAAAATGTTAGATTTAAGACGAACCACATTGGGCTTTTAATGGACTTTTAACAATAATCTCTGCAATTATTCAACTGGGCACCAACGCTACATTTATACTGTTCCTTTAAACTGTTTATATTTATTAGGGCTGTCAAAGTCAAATATTTTTTTACGCTAAATGCAGTACCTTTGAGGGTTTCTGGACAATATGTGTCACTGTGTTGTTCATTGATTCCCACTAATAAATATATACATACATTTGCATAAAGCAAGCATATTTGCCCATTGCCATGTTGATAAGAGTATTAAATACTTGACAAATCTCACTTCAAGGTACATTTCAACAGATAAAAAAACCTGTGTGATTAATCTATGGACAACAAACACGGAAAATCATTTGATTAATCGTGATTAAATATTTAAATCGATTGACAGCCCTAATATTTATGATACTCTACATATATTGTTATATATTGTAGGATTATGTACAAAATATACATTTTACATACTCCTTTTATTAC
>CAKALG010029290.1:0-12835 GCA_916700815.1 Helicolenus hilgendorfi | reverse complement strand
ATATATATATATATATATCTATAGATATACTGTATATATACACAGTATATATGATAGGGCTGTCAATCGATTAAATTATTTAATTGCAATTAATCGCATGATTGTCTTTATTCAATCGCAATTTTTATCTGTTCGAAATGTACCTTAAAGGGAGATTTGTGAAGTGTTTAATACGCTTATCAACATGGGAGTGGGCAAATATGCTGCTTTATGCATATGTATGTATATATTTATTATTGGAAATCAATTAACAACACAAAACGATGACAAATATTGTCCAGAAACCCTCACAGGTACTACATTTAGCATAAAAAATATGCTCAAATCATAACATGTCAAACTGCAGCCCAACAGGCAACAACAGCTGTCAGTGTGTCAGTGTGCTGACTTGACTATGACTTGCCCCAAACTGCATGTGATTATCATAAAGTGGGCATGTCTGTAAAGGGGAGACTCGTGGGTACCCATAGAACCCATTTACATTCACATATCTTGAGGTCAGAGGTCAAGGGACCCCTTTGTACAGGAAGTAAGTCATTTTTTTTGAAAAAGTACATGTTGGAGGGGATCTACTCTCAGCACCACAAACAATTTTGAGAATGTGCATGTTTTCCTCTCCTTGACTCCTTTGAAAATGGCCATGCCAGTTATTCCACGCCCAAATTTAGCGTAATTTTGGAGCGTTATTTAGCCTCTTTCGTGACAAGCTAGATTTGCATAGTTGGTACCAATGAATTCCTTAGTTTTCTAGTTTCATATGATGCCAGCACCTTCACTGTACCTCTAAAACTAACCCTGCTATAACCTACAACCTAAAAATTGCAAGTTGCGTTAAAGAAATCGGTGGTGTAATATAAAATATTGAGTAAATTCTTCGCTGTAACAGATTGGTTTCATATTTCAGCATCTCAAGAAAGTTTCAAGTCTCTGCAAAATAATTTGCATTCTGTATTTGAATGAATTAGACCCAATGATTGCTATAAAATGATGAAATAAACCTACAAACCTACTGCTTGCTTTGAACATAGGCCAGGTAAATGTACATTTGTGGTTAATGGGCTGATTAGCAGAAGCAAGCTCTCAAAGCAAAATGCAGAATGTGTTATAATTAAGGAAGAAGGTGGGAAAAGGCCATAACTGCAACGTGTTTACGTAGCTTGTAAACAAGTCGTGTCGATTGTGCTGACAGGAGGGGGTTGTGAAATCCATGCAAGCGCTCTAGCTGTGGTTTTCTTTATGTAAACTCCACAGAATACACAGAACAAAGAAGAGAGATACAAGGGAAGGGTAGAATAAGAACATAGTGCAAGAATGTGTGGATGTATTTATGTATGCATGTGTGTTTGTGTGTTTGCATGTGAACGTCAGTGGCCGGGAGGAATGGAAGGAATTCCCTGCTCTCTTCTGCGTAGGCGTGAAGGATTTAGGAGGAGGCGAGCGGGTCCCTGGTTGTCGTGGCGTGACTGTCAAATTTTTACACGACATCCACATTCCATACCTGTAATGTGTGTGCATGTGTTTATTGTGGCTTTGTTTTTTTTTTTATGGGTTATGTGGAACCTGTTTTTGTAACAGAGACGAGCGCCAAATACTATTTTTGTCTTTATGTGTGTGTGTTTGTCGGCGGTGGTGTCGGGATGAGGATGTGTGAGTGCGTGTGTCCAAAAGTAAATGGAGACTAAAGTGTATGCAAAACCCACACACACGCAGTTACACCCACGAAACATACATTAACACACAATCAAACGAACACAAACACACAGACGTTATAAATAAAACGCTTCTCTCTGAAAAGTGAAGGAATTAGACAGTGACAAGTCTTGTTTGTGTGCGTGTGTGACAGAGAGACAGAGAGAGGGACTATATAGAAGGTGTTGAAAGCCACCGACAGAGGAATGTGTTTCCTTTGTGCCCTCATTTCTCTCCGTTTCCTGCTGGCAGAGACACAGAGGTAACTGTGCTTGGTTTGCTGGGTCTAACCACTGGTAGATGACACCAATACAGACACACACAACTCGACAAATGAATGAACACTATGGCAAACACATAGAACAACGCAAAACTCATAAAGACATACAAACATAAACAACCAGTGTAAGACACAACCAGAAAAGATTACTTGTTAATCTCATATATTTTACAAATATACCGTGTCATATTAGTATCTGATTTGTGAGTGTCCCACCTGACTGAGGTAATGGTATTCTTCAGGCTTCATGAGGTGAAAGGTTTTCCTTTCTTCTTCACTCGCTCCTGCCAGCAGGTAGTAAAACACATGGTAGTTTCTAAAAACAAAACAGGTAAAAAAAAAAAATTAAAAAAAAAGGAGAGCATTTCCACATATGGTTAGTTAAATTTAAACTCATAACAAATGCAAACTTTTTTGTTAACTAATCAAATTAGTTTTTATATATGAGACTATCATGTAGGGCTTACATCTGGAACAAAAATATTTGCTTCTTGAAATGGTTAATGGTTAGCAAAAGAAGTAAGACAGTAACACTATTATAATAATAATAAAAAAAGATTAAAAGTTATATCCACATAACACAAAACTACAAATGGAGAGATAACCTTCTACTAAATAAATAATAAATCTACCTAAATAAAAAGGGCCTTTCCTCTGTCGGCTAAAATGGTTATTTTAGCATGCCTTCAGGTAGCATGTTAGCTAATGAACAAGCTCACAGTTGGCAAATCAATGCTACAGTACAGTAGTAGTTACATAGTTAATGTTAGGATAAAAGGTTTAGCTTCTTGGTTTGTAAGCCACTATGCTAAAAATACTAAAATGTTAGTTAGCAGGATGTTAATACGTGAAAAGAAGAATGGTAGCCTGCAAATGTTTAGCATGTTATCCCACAAACAGTTAGCTTCCTAACATCTTTACATTTAGCATATTCTGGTAAAACAAAAAGCAAAAACTAGATTAAAGAATCACGACAGCTCTGGTAGGCTATCTCAGTTTGCTTGTGTGTATGAGCGTGTATGTGCATGTGTGTGCACTTTTTCCCTGACAGCATCTAGCTGCAGCATAAAGGTTAAAGGTCAAAAGCGTGCAGCAGCTGTGTGACCAGGGTCCTCTTGGAATACACACACACACACACACACACACAAGCTATTACGGTCCCAGAGTCAGCAATCCATCTCAATAAGAGGTGGCTAACGCAGGGGGCCCAGTGTGAGCCCCCTGTGGTGAGGTTAACCCTCGCCACATTGTCCAGCCAGTCCAACACATTAGTGTCAGCTCCACTTAAGAGCTCAATTCACCTCACGAATCACACTTTGGCAAACTCAAACAACAGGCTTTCTGAGTTAAATTCACTCAGATGCACTTTTTTTTTTTTGTTGTTGCCAAAATTCAAACTTCATTTATTTCATACTTGCTGCTGGCGCAATTTTTTTAAGTTAGTGAATAAAAGCGCAGTTCAAATGTCACGTCAAATTGATTCAACATAGAAGACTGCGGTAATTGCCAAGATCGACGTAACCTAGTTGACATAGACATAATTCATATTTACATTAGTGTTGATATAATATATTACACGTATAATACATTAAAAACTTTCATTTCGTTGCTCAGAAGTGAAACGGCCTCTATGGTTAGTGTCACTTCTTGCTTAACAAAACCATGTACTTTAATGCCAAATTCATAGCAGAGCAGCGGCCTGCGGCGAGCTGCCATGCAATGTGATTTTTTGGCGAAGTGCGGCCAAACTAAAAGTTAGGAGAGGTTTGACTTTTAGCAGCGAAGGGCGGCTAGTGATGACCCGCAGCCAATCAATATACAGATCCTGTTACTTCTGTGACATGTTGACCTACAGTATGTTACAAAGAATTTCTTCTTGCCTGAAACACATCAACACGCCTCCCTAATAATTGCAGCAAGCCGTACTTTGCCGCTGCCGGTGTGAATTTGGTGCAAGACTGTGATTACAATCTGCTTCTGAGAAGCTCTCACCGCTCATTGTGCTCCTGATAGACCAGCCTCGACTTCTCCAGCAGGTATTTCTCCACATAAGCTCTGAAAAAAGACAATACAACAAAACGGTTAACATCAAAACATAATTGTTTTTGGAAAATGAAATGCATTCGTCTCTGGTTCCTTACCCTCTCACAGTGCCGCTCTCCATGTAGTTCACCTGAATGAACTTGCCAAAGCGACTGGAGTTGTTATTGTGGGCCGTCTTGGCGTTCCCAAATGCCTGAAGGGGAAAGAGAGGAAGACATGGTGAGACGAAAACAAACGCAAGAAAAGGCCACATATTACATATCATGCACAGTTTAGACGTTTAAAGTCAACTTCTGAGTCCACTGTAGGTGTGGATAATCTGTTTGTGGGTCAAGCACAAAGAGACTGTGGCCTCATGCCAAACATTGTCTTGAAACACGGTCAGCCTGGACCGCGCGGAGCAAGCTTTTCCTCTTACATAGTTTCAAACAGCGTCGGCCCGAGACAGATGATTAATAACATGGTTTTAGGATCTATTCAAGTCAGAGTCAGACAAATTGCCAAAGTGGGGATGAAGGAGCTGGGGCCAGCAGAACTGATGGAAAGAAAAAAAGCTCCTCAGTGAGTAATGGGATCCATGTGGCCGTGTGGAACATGTGTAGTGGTTGTGCTTTAATAAGACGCTCCAGTATTTCCCCTCGCGGCTCTGTTTATGTTGTATGGCTGCCTGGAGGGGAAGTCGTTTTTTCGCCCTACATAAACCCTGTAGTTATTTGTAGCTCCGCCACAAGTAAACAAATTCCTCAGTGAATCACTTAGAGCTGCCCCGAGCCCTGCGTCTGTGGAATGGGAAAACACCCCTCTCTGACCCCACCCTTCACCAACGCCGTTTACCAACATACAAGCATGCTAGGTGAAGGCTAATACCGAGCTAATAGGCTAAGTTGCGGGGCTTTAGGCTAATCCTAATGCACACTTTTGCAGCTGAGACTGCGAGGAGTTCATTCATCGTTGAATTGGACTTGAATTGCAAAAACATTACGTTTTGTTTCAGGGTGGGCCAAGACTGGCTAGTAGTGTTGCTGCAATGCAACACGGACGAAACAATTAGGACACGGTTCTCTTTTACAACCAGCAAGTCAAAGCTGCGCAAGTTAAAGCTTCGCAAAGCAAAACAGTAACACACAAATTACTCAATGACCAACACGTTCTCACAGGAGGGCGTATAAATTGCACAACATTATACAGCTTTTCGCGTGTCATTTGTACGCCATGCAACAAAACCACTTAGTTAGGTTTAGGAAAAACGTCAAGGTTGGGCTTAAAATAAGTACTTAAACTTAGTCAAATACGTAGGGAAAAACGTAACATAATAACAATGGAAAACATGTCCCGAACGTCACTAACAAACTCATGACAAAAGTCATTACGTTACTTACAAAACAAAACACCGGTTGTGTGTTTGTTGGACCCATCCACCTCCCCACCCGCCCACCGTAAGCGGTCTTTCTCACTTTATATCCTATGTCACCAGCTCCGAGCGTAGCATATTTACGTGTTTGCATTGCAGTCAGTACAGACTACATGGTGTACAAATGACACGCCAAACGCAAGAAAGGCATTCTTACTGCACTCTAAATGCATTGCACTGTCATGGCATTCATACACCTTTGCGTACAAAGGGGCTACAAACAAGTTGACTCACGGTTTGCAATGCGTTTCAGTCACAACATACAAGGGTAATGGACAAGCCATGTAGGGTAGTCCTTTTCAAAAGTTAAGTTAAGTAGTGTTTGGATATCATATAGAGAACCTTTAAGGTTTAGATGATCTCTGTCCCATTATAAGTCTGTGGGCAAAGATCATCACACCATTAAGATGCTTTTGGGAATCAGGACCAATGACACAGACTCTACTACCGGCAGAGCCAGTCTCAAACAACTGGATCACAGCAATGAACTCGCCCTTCATATATGACTCACCAAGCTGAACAAATCATTAAAATGGGCAGACGCTGTGGAAAAACCTATTCAACTCTGCTGTCTGGACAAAGAAAGAGAGCACAGGAGGTCAAACTGAGGAACAACGACGATACCATTTCACATCCAGAAATGTGGGTTTTAAAATGCAATGCTGGTCTTCTGTTCACCACTCTATCCGTCTGTGAACTGGCTAACCTGCCCGCTTCAGGAACTACAGGTCAGACGAGGACACACCACCATCAGTTAGCATCTGTGAGAACTTCCTCATAACAATGACCTGCTCGCAGACACGTCGAGGAACTCGGGTCGGTCGAGTCGAATATCAGACCTTTCAGTGTTTGCTTGACATTCTGTGTTGGGCCAGCAGGAAGCAGGATGTGGAAAATACTGAGAGCTGATTTATGTCCAGGCACCGTGTATTCGTCCACCTGGTCTGTGTAAGAAAGATGCATAGTTAAAGAGGACGTTTTTACAGCCGATAGTTTGTATTCTTCCTAAACTTGGCGAGCTCCATATCAACGGCAATAAAACACAACAGAAAGGACGATATGTCATAACTGACCTCTGGAGGGGATGGAGTTTCTTACCAACATGCAAGAAAAACATATAAATGCATGCAAAATTAATGGAAATACGTCCCTAGAGAGAGCCTGTTGTCATTAGGTCACCGAGCTAGGATAATCCCATCGTTTCAGTTTCTAAGAATAAGTGAAGATATTAGCT
This sequence comes from Helicolenus hilgendorfi, assembly GCA_916700815.1. Classification (NCBI taxonomy): domain Eukaryota; kingdom Metazoa; phylum Chordata; class Actinopteri; order Perciformes; family Sebastidae; genus Helicolenus; species Helicolenus hilgendorfi. The sequence continues at coordinate 6,178 of CAKALG010029290.1, read as the reverse complement.
GTAACGTCTGCCACACCGTCCTCACAACATCACATACTCCCTTAGTAACATAAACAGAAAAAAAACCATCAATCAGTACCAAATCTGTTGCAGACGGTGACATCTTTTCCCCCCAAATAACCGCGAATAGACCTGAATACAAAGCAGCTACAAGACAAGACTGTGCTTCCAGTAAAAAGAAAAGATTTTCCTGCACTCTTGCTCTTTCCACCTACACAAACATCCCACAATAATGCAAATGTGTTCCTGCAACTTCTCCTACGGGAATTGTCAAAAGTTATTCTGGTAGATCTAAATCACCAACTTGAGCTCAAATTGAGGTAAAGTGGGAAGATGGTTTCTAACATATAACAGTGGATTTTTTTTCCCCCTTTGAATGATGACAAAGACTGAAAGGGACACCAGCGCTAAAACTGTTTGTACAGACATGATTCGCACCACTTCAGTCTCCCCAGCAGGTCAACAACATTATTCTTGGCTCCAGACCACAGACTGAGCCAAAGGCAGACCAATGACAGACTTGAGATAGTGCCAGTGCGTTCTGGGTGTAATGTGTCTACCGGCTCCGTCAAAGGCGTTCAGAGGAAGGTCGGACAGAGAGGATGGATGCCACAAGGCTGATGTGGTGTTTTCATAAGCAAAGCACTCCGTTGATCCTCATGTCAACAACTGTTTGGCTGTTCTGAATACTGTGGTCACTGGAAAAAACAACTTTTAATTACATGTCTTTCAGTTGTGGCTTTCAAAATCAATCAACTTTCATTTTGTGGGAAAGTGAACTCATTCTGATGCCTTCACTCGGGGTAGTGACTAATCCCAATGATGATCCAGCTCCTTCTTTCCAATTTTAAATATACTACTGCAGTGCCCGTTCATGTTGTGGTCGTTCGAGGCCCTTTTGATGCGGGCAGATTGCTCGGCCCCCGGAATTGCTGCTTGCAGCGTTGTCGAGAACCAGTGTTAATTTAGTTGACAAAAATGATATGTAAAAATAATATGCTGGTCAACGACCTTTTTTTCCACGACAAAGACCAGACGAGGACGGGACGGCACCGTCGTCATTAAACACTAACGGTGACGATATCAAACACACAATGTTGTTGACGAAAAAAGACAAGACTTTAGCAAAATTTCTCTTTATTTTTGTCACCTTCAACTTTCTCTTCCCCCCCACTCTGCATCAAACACACACAACGCGCTGCGGCGGCACTCAGTCCGTCTCAGTCCTGACAATTGTGCTACTATAATGCACAAAGTTGGCGGTTTGCAGGTCGGGTCAGGTTCGGGTGGTTGAGTTTTATATGTTGGGTGGGCTTTGTTGCTGCAGTACGGAACAAAATATGACGTCATAATCGCCAAATTTATCCAAAATTGACCCAGAATTTAATTCAGAATTGATTAAAACTGCAGATTTGTTTTCAGTTTTCTCAACACCGTCATCTTTAATGTGCACCGGCTGTTAGCGATGCACATTAAAGAACTGAAAGCTCTGTGATTGGATTGTTTCTTGCTGAAATGCACCTTGGGAGTCGTAGTTAACTTCTTTTTTATGAACACAGCTGGTATCTTTGACTTTTTATCAAGGAAGGCAGACGTTTATCTTTTATACTGATTTCTATTTGTTGTAATGAGTCGAACTACTGCAGAAGTTGCAGAAAGATTGTTTTTAAAGAAGGCTTTTACAATTGTTCCCTTATATTTTGTGATGACGTAGAATAAGAAACTGTAGTTCATCGGGACCTGATCCATAGAACAGGGCTGATATACCTTATTAAATCTATCTTAATATTTAATATATCACATCAGTACATTGCTAGTTTTGTCATAAAATACATGTTTGCATTAGGGAATAAAAGATGTACAGGGTCATACATCTCCAACAGGAAAATTGTAATATAAAACATAAGTTTCTTTTCTGGGAAATCAATTAGACTTCCAGCGCCGCCTCACACAGAGGCAATCAGTTCACATTCTATTAATGCTTCGGTCTGTAGTGAGGTAATTAGGTCTTCATCTGCCTGTGTGTGCTCTGACTCATGCAATGTGGAGCAGAGACACATGGCTTTTAATCAGGATGACTTTATTAGCAGCATCTTGAGGAGAGGAGAGGAGAGGAGAGTGAAAACAGGAAAACAGACTGTTGGGTCGAGTCTACAAGGAGTTGTGAGTGTTTCAAACGGACGGAGGGGTCACGCTAAGCGCCCTGCAGACAAAAAGATGCTTGATTTAACTCATAAAGGGATTATCTTTCAGTAAGTCATCAATTGCGTGGGGGGTTACAAATGAATTTCCACGCTTTAGAGGTCATGTGACAGCATGGTCCCAAACTACACAGAGAAAGGCTTTGTCTGAATTTCAAAGTCACTTAAGTGAAATGAGCCATGAGATAAAAAATTTAAAAAAACGGCGTTCTTATGACTGCAAATTGGTTTAGGAAATTGTCACCGAATTTTTAGCATTCCTTCCTTGACAGTAGCTACGGAGCATGTGAGTTATTCAGTGGTTACTCAGAGGCTCATTTGACCTCCGTAGATTCATATCCTTCTCTGAGCCCGTGACCAGACCGACTCCACAGTATGCGGACAGGATGTCAACAATAGAGTGAAAGGGCGAGTGACTCGGTGTGTCACGGTTATGTCACGCCGTGTGTGGGCAGATAACTTTCTACCAGAGGCTAATTCCTGACCACCAGGCCTCTTGTTATGTCACACCCAGAGTCATGCTGACCAGAGTGGACTAGTGTGGTCACTGTGGTTGTTTAATCACAGGGGGATCTGCAGTCCTGGTTCCCAGCTGGGTGAGAGCACGGTGGGATGTGGGTTCTGGCACCGGCTGCTTCTGTCAAAACAGTGTTTGAGGTGGGATGTGAGCAGGTTTACTGTCAGAGTGAAACACTTACGAGGCTTTTCTCTTTTCTCATCGTGAAGATATGTGAGCTTGTCTTTGTGATTGTTGCAGAGGTGGGACCAAGTCATTGTTTTGCAAGTCACAAGTGAGTCTCAAGTCTTTGCACTCAAGTCCCAAGCCAAGACTGACAAGTCAAGTAAGTCTCAAGTCCTAAACTTTGAGTTTCGAGTCCTAAACAAGTCATAATTTGCTCTTTACCAAAAGTAATGATATTTTAATACCAGTAGCGTAACGTAAGTTCTTTGTGGGTTTTTCCTGCAACGTGATTGGGTGCAGTCGGATTGGTTCAAACAAAGTGGATCTGGGAATTAAGTGAAGACAATCAAATGCAAGTACCGATAATATTCACCAAACACAACAAAAAACAACACTTTTCGGAGCTTCAGCAATAAACAACCAAATATAGAAATTCAGTTTGTTCAGTTCAGTTCAGTTTTTTCTTCCACAAGTAAATCCTGTTCCCAAACAAATCAATAAAGGATCTCTCAAAAAGTAAATACACCCAACATCTCTGACGCTGTCAGAGTTACCTTCGTACCGGGCAGTTGATCGTCTTTGTTCACACTGCAAACACTTTTTAAATAGCATACTTTTTTAATCTTCGGGCTTGTGGGAAGGTATCAAGTATTTTCAAGTCAAAAGGCTCAAGTCCAAGTGAAGACACGCGTCACTGTTGTTAAAGTGCAAGTGGAGTTGCAACCTTTTTTTTATGTTGTCAAGTTGAGTCTAAAGTCATCGAAGTTGTGACTCGAGTCCAAGTCACGTGACTCCTCCGCTGCTCTGGAGTCTTGTGATTCAGCCATTTATAAAAAGGTACCAATGTTTGGTTTGGTTGTAAGCTTGGTGTAAAAGTTCAAGCTTTTTGTAACACTGCGTTAGATCCTACCGTCAGAAAAGCTGTCTTCCTTAATTCTCAGCTAACTCATCATCACTCTGACAGAAACACCCATGGGAGCAGATCTGATGGTCCAGTGAAATTAGAAATATAGACGTCAAGCGAGGCACTTTGTGCAACTCTGACAAGAGGCATCACGCTTGAATGAACTGCCATAAAGCTCATGAGAGCTTAATGTGTGTTTGGGGGTTTTTGACAACTGATGTGTCCAAGACAATTTCTGCTTCAAGTTTTAATACAACTGTAGTCACATCTGTTTATCCTGCATACTAATGTAAGAGCATGCAGTTTGTATGAAAGATGACGTTTCTCACACTACAGCCTGAAGAAAAAATAAATAAACAGGCTAAAACTTCTGGGAATGACATTCCCATATACTCCCATAGCTCATGAAAGAAAATCACGTAAACCAACCGTTCTTTCTAGCGGATACAATGCTTCATCAACCACATATCTTTCTCATTTTTAACAACATATGGAAGTTTATTTACCAAATCATCATGTTATAACATAAAAGTCTGTATGTTGTTACAATAAGAAACGTTTCTTGGCTTAACGGGATGTCTTCATTTTGTGTAACAAAGGGAAAAATTGAGACGTAATATGTTGTTATAACAGGAAACGTTTCTTGAATTAAATTAAATTGAGTTATTTGGTACAGAGCTACAATGATTCATCGATTAGTTATCAACTATTTAGATAACCGATTAATTGGTTCTAGTAGTTTGAGAACGTCATCTTGGGCTTTGGGAAACACTGACTGACTTTTTCACCAAATTTCTGATATTTTATAGACCAAAGAATGAGAAAATAATCGACAGATTAATCTATAATGAAAACAATCGTTAGTTGCAGCCCTAATTTGGTATGGTATAACAATAAATATGTCCTAATACCACATTAAATATCTAGTTATAATGTGAAAAGGATTGTGTTAAAACAAGGCGGGTTTGGAGTCCTTAGAACAGAGCCTGGCTAGCCGTTTCCCCCTGTTTACAGTGTTTATGCTAAGCTAAGCTAACCGGCTGCTGGCTGTAGCGTTATATTTACCAGACGGATATGAGAATGGTTTCCATCTTCTCATCTAACTCTCCATCAAAAAGCAAATAAGCACATTTCTCAAAATGCCAAACGATTCCTTAAAACCTTTGTGAGTCACTGGACTACAGTCTGTAAGTGTGTGTGTGTGTGTGTGTGTGTGTGTGTGTGTGTGTGTGTGTGTGTGTGTGTGTGTGTGTGTGTGTGTGTGTGTGTGTGTGTGTGTGACAGAGAGAAAGCAAACAAGAGAAACCTAATGAGAAAAAGCAGTGGCCTTTTGATCAGTCCGATGGCTGACTAAAGTATTTGGCTCAATCAGAAAGTCCTCCTGAGTTAGTAAGAAGGAAGTGAACATTAGTCACAGGGATGGAGATGAAAGCCAGGCCTGATAGAAAAATAATCGCAGATCTCCAGGACTGCTCGGCTATCAGAGACATCTCTCATGAACCGCTCTGAGTTCGAGAAGACGAGTGGGAACAAAAACCACATTCCTACGTTACAAAGACCCCTCAGACAGAAGAAACCTTCAAAAACCTCCAAATTAGTCAATTCATTTCCCATGCTATTCCACAAACTGCAGAGCCGAGTATGAATCCTGAAAGAAAGCAGTTGTCTAACATCCTCAGGCTGTGTGAGAAGTTCTCCATCAGTGTACTGTGTTTGAAAAGTGAGACTATATAAGCAAAAAAAGTACATATCTGAATGAATCCATTTCCCATGTTCACTGATAATAATCTGAAAGGTGTAGATAACCCAGATAATCCCATCCTTAATAAACCTAAACCCTGTTAGCTGCAGCGTAACGTCGAGTACCAGAGAAAATGTTTTTATATCCAAAAAGTCAGGAACACAGAAAGCAGAAAACACTTTCCAGGAACACAGGAACCTTATTTGTTTGTTTTAAGCGATGGATTTTGCAAACAATTTATAAGCCCAGGGGGAGGAAACTGTTCTCAACCCACAGTGAGACCCTCTTACAGTAAGCACTAACGGAAAACATACAAGAACACTAAAATTCAATGAAACAATGAAATACAGGAAAATGACTGGCCTGTTGCATCATCACTCTGTGTTATTATCATACCTGCCAACCCTCCTGATTTTCCCAGAAGACTCCTGTTTTTCATTGCCCTCTCCCGGTTTCCTCCCGGGGTCACAATTCTCCCACATTTCTCCCGATTTATGGCAATTTTTCACACCTTTTCCTTCTTTTCGTTTTCTCAACTTGTTTCTGGCACTGTACAGCGTGTATAAACCATAAGGCCTACTGTTTCCACCCCGGACGGCAATAGAGCTACACCAAATGTCTTTTCCAGGTGGAGAAGAGCTGCTTGCGAC
>CAKALG010029288.1:0-19552 GCA_916700815.1 Helicolenus hilgendorfi | reverse complement strand
GATATCAGCTTTCATGACAACCATCTCGCCACGAAATACAGCAGCTTGCGCATCCACCAGAGCCTGCGTCTTGCTTGTCAGTTGAGCCACAACGTCCTCCACAAGTCCAGGGATAGCTTCCTTGATAGCTTCTGAAACTGCTAGCTTAACTAGCTCAGCCAACTCCTCGTGTTCACCTGAACGAGAAGCTGCCAACGTTTTACCAGCCATCTTCCTTGTGTTCGCCGCCATCAGCGTGTGTGAAATGCTTTTAGAGAAAAGTTAAGGCGACCAAAACTTTTTAAAAGTTTGCTAAAGTATGTAAATATCGTTAAACTCTGCGGGGGTTCTGCGGAGCGATGATCTATGCCGTCTACATCCCCTCGCAACGGTCACGTGACTCCTGGACCTGCTTTCTGAAGTCCCTCCTATTACAAGATTGCCCTACTCTGTGAGCACCGGACAGGCCTACTATCGTTTGATTTCATTCATGAGGATTATATCTGACAGATTATAGCCCACTCAGTCCTTTTTACCTGCTAGAATTCCTTTAAAGGACCATTACAACCCATAAAATACAGTTTTCACCTGCCAAAAACTGATTGCAGCTCCTACTCCCATTTGAGATGACAAACTGTAATTCGAGGCTCTATAGCGAGCTAAAATATAGGCAAAACGTTTCAAAGATGGGAAGTAAACGTTGCTAATGGTTTAGCGTTCTGCTAACCGCAGGCAATGGCTCAAGGCTGCTGTGACCCTTTCTCTCCATCTCTGATACGCTTTGCCAATACTGTGCGACTCTCTTTTTGACTGACTTTACTGAAGAATAGTTAACTATAGGCATCCAAATATTTATAACAGCCAAATGCTGGTAAACTATGCAAGTTGCTGCTAGATTTGCTTCACTCACCAGCCCAAAAAAAAAACAATGGCAATCTATTCAGCGGCTGGTAGATTGTTGAATCCACTAGCCACAGTGGCTGGTGGACAGAAAAGTAAATTTCCAACACTCTTAGCCAGCCTTCTACTCCTCCCGAAGTAGTCTACCAGCGGCGTAGGGTTCATTAACCAATCTGGTCCCATTGGTTAATGTTAACTTTCTCAACTAACACTCGAGATCCTGGAGCGTGAGTGACAGTACATATTGAGAGAGAAACAAGTATTTTCTTCAGCCATTGTTGAAAAAAACAAGCCAGCAATACTTGCTATAGCCAGCGTTAACTAACATGTTCAGAGAATTTTTTCTGTCTCGACTTAACCGCTCCGACCACAAAATGTACTAACATGCATACTATTTCTGCATATTTCTCTCTCTCTCCATTTCATGTGGTACCTAAAAAAGCATAAAGCACCCACTCTACCTAGGGGCTAGTGTCCCACTTTTAGTGCTGATGTGCGTTTAACCTCACAATGATGTTATAAACACTCCCTTAACAAAGTATGAAAAAAATCCAGCCAACTCCTCTAGCTACCTCTGCCATGGGAGCAATTTACAACTTTCTCATCTCAAGGCTATTTGTCTGCATCCACACCACTGGGGTTTCTCTCTCTCTCTCTCTCTGTGTGTGTGTGTGTGTGTGTGTGTGTGAGACTTCATCCTAATTTGCAGCATTTAAAGAAAGGAGAGTAGTGCAGAGAAAACACTGCTGCCCATGACTCTGGCCCACCTACCACATGCTCCGTGCCAACAGACAACCTTCACTGGAACTTAATTAATAAAAGAATGGGGGGGGGAGTACTGAGGCAGCTCCAATTAAAAAGCTTTTATGGCTAGCTTATTTTATTCGCCACAGGTTGTTTTCGCTCTGCAGGGTAGAGTACATGCTGGAGCGAAATCAGAGCCAAGCTGTGTATCTTTTACTAAATCTGCTTGTTTGTATAGCTCTAGTCTTTGGCAAAATGTCTGCAATATCCTTTGTGCGACGCTAGTGTGAGCAACAAAAAGCAGCTGTCTAATGCAGTTCAAAAAAATTGTGTTTGTATAAAAGATGTATGCATCCGCCAGTCACAGCCGAACAATTCCACTTGTTTTATCACTTTTGTCTCTGTTGCCACTGCGGCACAATTTGAGCTTTGCAGTTGCGATGTTTGAACGTATCACTTGCAAAGCAAACTTACCATCCCACACAGTTTAGAATTCAAGTTTATTATTATTTCCTGCGTCTGGCTTGGTTTGAGGGAACTGCCTCCGACAGTTCACTATAGATGTTACATTATTCAGTTATTCATTATGGCCATTAGTGTCGAGCATTAGTATGACAGCTGACAATGACTTGAGAGCTATACTCGTTCAACTGAGTGAGACCAGCTCTACCAAAAATGACTCCTTCTTTCTTTCTCCCCTTAACGCCGGGCACGCACTACATGAGAATCAACCTGATTTTGGGCCCCTCCTGACAACCGTTAGCAAAGCCCTGATTTTTTTGATGGTTCTAAAGATTATCTTTCCAGATATTCCTGTGGTGTGAGGTATGTTAAGAGTGTTTTTTACATAGCCCCATCTGCTCGGAAGTCCATCCTGGTCGCACTGATTTCAAATTATATATAAATATTAAACATGTTCAATATTCAAAATCGGATATCCTAATGCAAAATGTGAGGCATAAAGTAGTAGTAAGAAAGATCTCAGAAACGGGGGACCAACTTGTTGATTTGTGGCAACAACACAAGTGCTTATTTAACCCTGTGAGACCCACAATAGACCCGTTTTTGTCTTTTTTTAGGGGCAGATAACAGGTCAACAGTAGATGTCCCATAGAAGTGGTGTACATCATCTGAAAGCTGGGAACCTGATTAATTTGAGATGCAGCTCGGCACTGTTTGTCAAGTTGATTTGGTCATAAATCAGAAATAAACAATTAATTAATTAATTAATTATTTAAAAGCTAATATCTTCAGCTTAACCTTATTATATATATTTTTTTACAAAGAACGAGATGTCTTCTGCTGCTATGCATTATGTAAAACAAAAACATATTTATGTATTAACTCAGTTTTTTTCATTTTTGGACAACAGTTTGTTCATTATTTTGAATTAATTCCATAACACTATTATTTCCCAGTCAAGTGTTGGCCTATACGCTCATTATGATTCAGCCCTGCGCTCATTTTATATACCAGCCACTTTCACACTACAGCAATACAATAAAAAGGAATTTCACAGTTAATTGTCATATCTTACGCACAAGGAAATCTTTTCAACAGACCGCTAAGAAAAAAACAATAACATGTTTATTAGCCAATTTCAAGCTGTGTGCATACAAGATCATATGGAACCACTTTGGTTAATGTGACTTTATCTATGTGGAGGCTTCTGGATCACGACCTGGTGTCTTCATCGACGGGGCTGCACTTTTGTTACCAGAGGAAGAATAGCAATTAGGTAGCAGGAGCTAAATTTCATACTTTGATCTGATAAAATGTCAGCAAGTACATCTGTGAGAATACCAATACACGCGGGTCCAATTTTGACACTCTGTGAAAGACGTTCCAGTGAAAGAGGAGTACATAATTGTGAGGCACTAAAAAAATGCTTTCATATTTAGGATGAGCAGATTTGATGGAGCTGGATCCCAGAATGAACCAGGCATTTATCTAGCAATGAATCATTAGATCATTGATATAACCATATTTTCATTGATGAAAACCCCACGACAGCCTTGACTTGGTTTCTGTGTTATTCAGCCTACAATGCAAGTCATTCCTCTCAGATTACCATTTAATAGTGTTGATAAACACAAGCCACCTGATCTTGGCAATCTGTTTTGTTTTGATCATCAGCTAGCAGGGAAATTTAGATTAATTAGCGACAAATGGCAAAATAAATTGAATGAAACACAGCAATCCGCTTTGTGGCTGAGGAGAAGAGGACACAGTGATGGAATGTGTTTGGGCTTCTTTTAGGCACAGATTGTTTGTTTCACCTTATCCTTTAATGATCGTTAATCCATCAGAGCGTTGACTTTTTTCATGGCAGGTGTATCATTATTCTTTTGGTAAGGACTGATACCGCTCTGTTGGTCAGACGGCTGATGTTGCAGCTATAATATCAAATGATTGTATACCTGCATGCGATGCAGTATACAACAAGCCTGCAATAAATCCTACCTTTTTCTTGACACCATGACAACATTTATGATAATACATAGTCTTGTCATTATCTCAATGTAACCTTTACTTTGTAGCAGTCACCCTCCTAATGTTAGGATATTGAATCACGGCCAGAAACGGTAATAACAGAGGAATGTAATCCCCCGCACTAAACTGCCACTTCGAGATAGTAACCGATGCATAGCAGAGGCCGATGTTAAAAATCGGTCAAGTAAAGCAGACGCCATCTGCGAGCCTGTTTGGAAGCCCAGCTTCTCTCCATCATCTAATTGTTGGAACAATGGTTATTCACCACAGTTTGTTACTTTCTTTTTTGGCCTGCTGACCTTCTGCTAATCTTACTCTTTTCTTCTTACTTGTAACTCAACACTCCGGTTGGATGGTGGCTGTTAAATTACCCCCGACATGTTTGCTGTGGTCACCTTCCTTCTTGTTATTTTTGTGTTTTAAGGTAGCTGGAAAATAATGAATTGATGGTTAAGGTTAATCATTGACCTCGAATGGTTAAGGTTAGAATAGGTCGTTGGGCAGCGAGTCCTGTGAGTTTTTTCAATTTGCGGATTAGGCTGCCGCGGCCAAAATGGTAGTTTCGGTTGGCCAGCTTGTTGTTTTATGAGAAAGAAGGCTTTTTTGTACTTTTAAAAGTTACATTGGTTTAATAAGTGTTGTTGTTATCCCATTTCTTCCTGCATAGGCCTTTTTTCACGGACGACATTTTGACACGGCACGGTGGGCAACAAAGCCACTTAGTTAGGTTTAGGAAAAAACATCATGCTTGGCCTTAAAATAAGTACGCAAACTAAGTACATTACTAATGGAAAGAACATAACATAAGTACGGAAATTGTCCCTCAAAAACCCGTTACAAGTTTAACTTACAATACAAAACACTGGTTTCCCGATTGAAAGTCCTGTGTTTGTTGGACCCATCCACCTCCTGTCCCGCCAGCCATAAGCAGTCTTTTTATTCCATGCCACTAGCACTGATTGAAGATATATCTGTGGATACATTTACATTGCAGTCAGACAAATGACACAAAAGCAAGAAGGGCATTGTTATCTCACGCTTTGGCGTTGCGCATTATCGTCATTCATACGCTTTCTCGCGCAACCGGGCTGGTGAGAAAGGCCTATTGAGAGTTTGAAGTGCTTGTGACACTGTTTATTATTGTGCAGTAGCATTTTGTCATAATCATGCAATGAAAAACATTTTTTTTGAGCGAGTGGGCTTCATGCGACCTGCGATTTTGACCAAAATCTTTTTAAGGCCCAACACTGTTACTGGGGGCTTGTTTTTACCTGAATTTCTTGGGATTAATAAGGGAAGAGTTAGAGTGACATTTGACTTATTCAGCATTTTTTTTTCTCAAGCCTGTGGCCAAACATAACTGATTGACTTGGCTAAGATCCCATCAAGAAGTGAGCCGTTTGTCGGATCCAAAAAGGTTCTGTTTCCAATGCATTCTGCTTTTATGTACACCTGGCATTAACATAGAGTTTTAGTGTTGATTGATTTCTTGATTGATTTATTTCATAGCTGGTGGTGGTGCTTTATTGTATTCCATTACGCTAAATGTGTTTGTAATATTACCTGTATTGCAGCATCAGTATTCTTCCCCAGTGAGTGGCAATAGATTAAATCGTTTTTACTCACTAAGCTTTATTCTTATTGAACTACTCTGAACACATTAGTCACCATTTCCCACATTCCTGACCAAGCTCCATGTTTGTGTTCCTGTTTTGTAAGTGAGTAAACTGCTCTCGAAGAAGAAGAAGTACAGTAAATACCCGCTTTAGGAGCACAATGGTTTGTTCGATACTGAAGATTCCTTGAAATTACTTCCCCTTGTGTCTATCAGGCCTCATAGCTGTGGATAGCTGTGCGCTCTCTAAATCACATATAGACATTCCAACCCACGGCTATATGAGGATCGATGCCCAGCTCAGGCCTGCTTATCGACTGGGCCTCTCTCTTCTTGTCTCCGTCTGAAGGCTTACAGTAAGGATGGCCTGTCTGCCGCTCTGTGGCCACTCTCAGCTCGCTGTTCAGACATTTGAGACATAATGTCACTGTTGCTGGACTTTATCCAGCCTGATAAGCAGAACTGCAGCTGAGGAGAGCAGACATCTGGTTGCCAGCCTCCCATTTCAGTGTGAACAGGATTAGGTCCACTGCCTGGAAATTGTTTTATTCCGTCCAACAAACTGCAGATGAGGAATAGGCTGCGAAAGATGCTTGTCATTAACCATCTTAAAAGCTCGCACAGGCTTTGTGAAGATCTTTAGCCATTCTTCGCTGGCTAGCGTTCGTTTCGGCATCTTAAACCAACAGCTTTGGTTCCATCATTTGCCCCGATGAGACGCTAGAAGCTCCCGATTCATTCATCTAAAACACTGCATCTAAGATACTCTCCGAGGACGTATTTCAGCCATCCATCTCATTCAGCCAGCCTTCCTTTTTTATTCTAATTTGGACATCTTTTAAGAACATATTTGAAAAAATATGGAAAACTAGAGAGAAATTCCCCAAATGGTGATATAAGATGGGTTTTGTGTTTAATGCATTGTCATCGAAGCTCAGCAGAAGTCAGAAACTCTGAATTCAAACTGCCTCCTCTGCCACCACAGAGATATTGGACTTTTTCAACTGTGCAGAGTTTGATGGGATAAAAACCAACCCATATGCCAAAGGCTCTGTGTGTTGGTGTGTCTGACGCGCCCCTTCCCGTTAGCTTACTACGCTCTCCAAGTCACGCACCTGCACACCTGTCATCCCCAACTTTCCCCCAATGAAAGAAATATCGCACTGCCGTGTACAACGCTGCCTGACATTAGCAGTGTTCAAAATAAACGGCGGTATCACAGCGTGACACGCCTTGTTACTAATTTAAAGAGGACCTATTATGTTTTTGTGCTTTTTTCCCTTTACATCAGTGTGTTATATAATTTTTTTGTGCATGTAAAACATCTGCAAAGTTGCAAAGCCCAAAGTCCACACCGAAGGGAGTTACCCTCCCCCACGGATACACTGATCCCGAATTGCCTGAAATGCCTTGCTTGAAGTCCCGCCTTTTCTTCTGTAACATGGTGATGTCACCAAGTAACACATCTGCATAACACCTGCCCATAGCGGCTATTGGCACGCCTTCAAACAAAGCTAGTTAGAGTCCGATAGATAGGTCCGCTTTCAGAAGGCTCTCTGGCTGAAATTACTGACAAGTGCAGTCAGCACAAGGCAAGTTATGGCCTTGCTCCTAGCTTCTCCCGGTTGAAGGCAAAACTGTAACTGAAGCCATTTACTTTTTATTACTTACAGTATGGGAATAATTGATTTATTAAAGTCACACTTTAATTATAAAAAAAAACGATATTAAATGTTGTGATATTATGTTTTGTGAAACTAAGTAGATTCTCGAAAACAATGTATTGATTTTTAACCAATAATTTACATGCAAAAATGAACTACATTACTTAATTTCATTTGCAAAGATACGCACCCATCTCAGTGTATGCGCCCTCTTAAAGTAGTGCTATATGGTGTTTTATGTTACAGGGACAAATGCAGATCCCACTGTTCTGATTGCATAATATTTTTTTTCCACTGGTTTTATGCATATGGTGGTGTGTTCTTTATACTATGACAGTTTTCCTAAGAAAAAAAAAATCACAATATACCGCCTTGCTTATAGTATCACAATATATTGAATCGTAACCCCTGTATTATGATACCATATCATATCATAAAACCCCAGGATATGGCTGATCACAATATGATAATCAAACCGCATTAAATGTATCCCCCCACATGAAGAACAGACAATATTTGTATCAGTCTGCTGAGCACAACACACACACACACACACACACGACACACAACACTAAATCTCTCTGTTGCATTGCAGACTGGGAAATTAGTGTCACAGCTGTGGCGAAAACAAGACGGTGGCCGAGGAGCAAACGGAGGCAGCTGGTTGACGGAAAGCCAAGCAGACGTGCACACATGCACCGAATTGTTATTTCTAGGTTACATTTACTTCAATTTGTTCTCATTGCACTGGAAGGTTGATCCGGCATAGTGGCTGCTGCCTGCTGGTCATTTTCCCTCTCTCAATTTTTGTTGTTTGGGAGACTATTGGCTGACTAAGTGCTCCAAATGGATGCCGCCTCCTGCCAGCTTCTCTCTGTCTTCGTTCACTCTTGCAGCTTTTTACGTGTTATGAAGTCGGAGCGGGTAGACAATAGATGCGGGGAGATGAGTGCCGGATAGAGCACGATCACTGAGCGTAGTTAATGGCTACAGAACAGCTTAAAAATACGACCTTTAAGTTCACCAGCTGGGTTTGTGAAAGACGGGACTGGTTTTCACGGATCTGGCTGGATGTTTGTGAGAACTCGATAAGGAGATTAACTGCCAATCATAACACGTGTATTTTCTACTCCATAAACTTAAAGCGAAGGCCGTTCTGCGGTCACCACACATCTGTGCATGTTTATGAGTCCTGGAATCACTTTGCTCTCTTATTTTGGGGGGAGACGGTGGAGGGGGAGAAGGAGGAGGAGGCGAGCTGGAGAGGAGCTAAAACTTAAACTGCATTCTGATATATATTTTTTTTAACTTCCTGTCTGTGTTCCTCTGTGACGGGCTGGCAGCTGCTGCCAATGCAGGCTTCCAGTTCAGCAAACATCTGGGCGTCCCAGACCTCCCTCGCCTGCTAAATGTGTGCAAAAAAAAAGAGAAGCAGAGAGGGAGAAGCTGCATAATAACGCTGGTCTAAAGGTGAAGGATAAAAATATGGCAGAGAGGAAGGAAGGTGAAAACAGAGAGAAAAGGAGCCCGCTTCAGGCATATCTTATAATACGATCGGCAGAGGAATTAAGGAAATATGTAAAAATGTACCGCATACTGATTTCCCTGAACGTTCTTTTGACTAATTTATTTTACTTGTGATTTTTTTTTTTGATAGCATCATCTCTTCATTTAGACGTCCGCGCACAACTCAAACAGACACTTTGTATTGATCAGTCTTTTTATTTTCTGTTTTTTTGTCTTATCTACTCCGCAGCCTGAATCATCCAGCACATATTCCAGGTGGTTCACATATCTGCATGACGCTATTCGTCCATACTTGATTGGATTTTGTTATCTCTGTAATTGTTTTAATCAGCCAATCACAATTAGCCTCCAGGAAAAAATAGACAGAGAGGCAGAGAGAGAGAGAGAGAGAAAGAGAGAGAGAGGGGGCATCAGTTCATTACTGATGGAGCGTATCTCTAAAGTGCTTTATTTTCATTCTGATAAATTACAGAAAATGGGCTAAATGCAAACTTAGTTTACCTGAGGTCAGTTTGTAATGAGACACTGAAGGCTTATTTTTTTGGACAATGCATTCACGGCCAAGCTGTCAGTCAGTCAGGCATCTGGCATCTACTTTCTCAACCAAAAGGCGCCTTGAATATGAGCGCTCACGAGGAATGTAAAGTAGAAAATACTGAACAATTTAAGACTCAAGAGACAATTGACTAACTGACCATGCACTTTTTATTTTTACATACAGGCTTTATTTCTTCTTCTTCTTCTTCTTCTTCTTCTTCTTCTTCTTCTTCTTCTTCTTCTTCTTCTTCTTCTTCTTCTTCTGTCTCGGAGGTGTTGTTACCTGAGCCAGTTCGCTGCCCTTCTGCAAAGTAAACCGTTTTTGTTGAAATGCACAGAGGGAGAGTAATTATTGCAAAGTTTTAATTTGTGAAAACTGCAAGCATATACCCACATGAACTTAGCAATTTTTCATCACAGCATGATGGTATGCAAATCACTCCGCCGCTGATGGGTACAGTCACCTGTTCCGAATAGATAATTAACTCTATCAGGACCTAAAAGTTGCCATTTTAGGAAGGTGAAGGGGGCACAGAGATATAGAAAACTTCAAAACGTGCCAGCTTATTAGGCTGTTTCATGGAAAGAATGTGTCGAATACACAAGAGCTTAATATGTTACTTTCTTTCAGCTGCACATAATATTCAGTTTGAATTATTTTCTTTTGTTTGAAGCTTAAATATCCTGTTGGCAGAAACTCTGCTTGGTCTGAGGCTATAATCCATCACTGTAGACTCTACACTGCCTGTTTAAGCAACATTTGTTTTTTTGTGATACTTCATTGATCCCCAAAGAAGAGAATTTGTGTTTTTGAGTCTCCTGTTTTCCAAAAGGGATTAAATGGACTGAGAGATACAGTATTTGCAAGACTTACTCATTGTTTCCCAGTCTTTTATTCCAAATTATAGGCAAGGTATACAAGAGAAAATATGGCAAGTACATGCATTCCAAAAATTCCTCGCAGCAAATTCACAATGATTGAATAATCAACTACTTCTTCTCTTGGCATTTGGCTCACTTAAACACTTTTTTGTTAAGTGCTTGTCCCTGTTAAACCATAAAGTAAAAGCTCTATCTCCATTTACTCCCTGCATATGTTGTTATATTTCACAAAGTAGTGCCCCGACACTGATTTGGTTGCATTTTTGCTAATCCAGTGATAAAGTTTTACAGCATTATATTTTATTTCAACTGTACATTAGGGTTATTGCTTGCTTGCTGTGGATGCCAACATCAGAGGTCTGTTGGCATCTCTGCTTTACTGAATACCAGACTGTGAGTGAAACTGATCTGTAAACATTTGAGAATGATCCAATCTTCCCGGTGAATCCCTGAAACATACAGCCGCCTCAATCAAGTTTTTTCACTATACTTTAGTATTTTTTTCTTCTTTTTTGTGCATGGTAGTGGAACTTTGTTTTTTTTTTAAAGCTTCGCATCTTGCCAAGTTTAATTAGGAAATGCTCAGTGACTCAAGTGTTTATAGTTTACTGTATTATACACAAGGTCTTTATCATCAAATGCAACCGGATGTAAAATATGACAAAACACCTCCAGATTGTGCAGCCTTAACCTTTGTGAAATGAGTACAAAGCCATACAATGCAAAAGTGTCATGTTTTGTTGGCGCACTGCATGTGTAAAGCTCTTACATTTGCACATATATAGGTTTGTGTTGTTACCTTGACATCAACAACTGCAGCACAAGACCGCCGGTGGCTATGGGCAGTGTTGGACTCAGCCTACCCAAACGTGCGTCTCGCCCATCCAATCAAAGGTTTTAGGAAACATTTGTATACCTCCACACCGACGACAGCTGTGGCCGGAGGCATTATGTCTTTGGGTTGTCCGTTCGTCCAGACCATTCTTGTGAATTCCATATGTCAGGAACCTCTTGAGGGAATTTCTTCAAATTTGGCACAAATGTCGGCTTGAACTCAAAGATGAACTGATTTGATTTTGATGGTCAAAGGTCAAGGCAGTTTTCTTTGGTCAGCCAATGGGAAAATAGCACAGAAAATGCCAGTAGCGTTTCAAATTTTCTGATTGGGTTGGCAGCTTACAGCCTACCTCCAAAGTCACCCACTGCCCAGCTCCTCTTCTTGTCATGTTCAGGCACACAGACCATCCGCTGCACAGAGTCTCTCTCGGAGGATTAGATGTACTTTTTCCCGAAAGTTTACCCCTTCTCTCAGTTTGTGAATGCTGTGCTGCTAGCGAAAGCTCATAGTTTGACAACACTTGCTGTGCAATGTATAATTTTTATTTTCTGCTTCGGCCTCCAGCTAGTTAATGCAGTTGTTTTCTTTGCACTTTTCAGTTTGAGTTTGACTACGACTACCTTCCAGTTTTGTAAATATTGGCTATGGTGAGAAGTTTCATTTGATTAGGCTTTAATTTCATTTGAAGATGAAAATAAATAAATAAATGTTATATAGTTGATGATGTTAAAATCTGGATGAAGGACATTTATATTTTATTTTAGGGTAAATCAATCTGCCCTCCACTGACTCAAATCATAGGGTAGCAGAAAACTGCTTCACAACCTCTCAGTTTCCCTGCTTCAAATTGTTCTTTATACTTCAGTATATGCTATAAAAAATAGAATAGAATACTACTTTATTAATACCCATGGAAAATTAATATTTCATATTTAACCCATCCAAACACCCCATACACAAACAAAGCCATAAGCTGGAGAAGCCTCAGGGCACAATGGGTAGAGCTTGCATCTCATGTTGACTCTGACAACCCTCTGGTTGCTAGCTGACATTTTGCCAGATTTGTGTTCCCTCTGGCCAGGGATTCGGATCCGCAACCTTCGGTTTACCAGTCCGCTTCTCTTACCTCTGGACTATACCGCACTAACATCCTGTTATTTCTACCAGCCCACCATAATGTAGCAGGCTAAAACCAGCCCTGTAACAGCGTAATGTGTCTGTAGTTTTAGTCTGTAGTATTACTGAGGACATTTTGTTCCAATAAAAACAGATAAAACTCATGTCTATAAGACATAATTGGCCTTTTTCACAGCAGTCATTGAACTTGCAAGAGCAGGAAAAGCACAGGTGTTACTAATAACATTAATAATGGCTTGGATTTATTCAAGTTTCCCAGGTAGCATTGATAACGTGACAGTGAGCCAGCATGCACAATACCAGGACTGTGAAATGTTTTATTTACACCTGTGATTTCATGTCAAAATGTCTTCTTTGAAAAAGGCCGATTGGAATTAAAACCTGAAAGAAGAAAAAAAAGTCAATTAAAAAAAATATATTACACAAAAAGGAGATGCTCTAACTTGTATGACATATTGAAGTAAGGTGAAAAAAAACAAAAAGAAAACATTAGCAGGTGAAGTTGCAGTGGCGTATGGTGAATGTGAAGAGGTCTGACAGCAAGCCTGTTCACACTTTGCCAAATGCTGCCTTTCTTTTTGATCACAAAGCCTCTATTCTGCCTTTGACAAAATGCCAGTTTTAATTTCAGTTGAAGTAGACTGCCAATTTTAGCCTCAAGTCTTGACAATGAAGTCCACGTAAATTAATCTTAATTTTTAACGATCCCCCCCAGACAGGTTTTAAGACTTATGCAGATACTCTGCTGTGAATAAATTGAATTTGTGTCTGAAAATATCAATAAACTAGTTAACATTATAGAAACACTCATTGAAAAATGTGTTTCAATGTTTCTTTTGTAGATGTACCTATATCCATATTGGTTTAGGGGTCATTGTAGAATAAAGTAATTGTTTTGTTCTTCAAGTCATTTGACTGAAGTCCCTAAGTGTAATACAAATATAATATATAGACAGACGGGTTCAAATTGAGATACATTCACAGCAGCAGCAGCAATGCTGTGAATCAAACTGTGTCTTGATTAAAGAAGTGAACCTCAGATTGATTTGATTATTCTCAGAATAGGCTCCCATTTTAGCAGCGACATAGGAAATGTTGGAGGTGCACAGATCAGTAAACAAGTAACAGTAGTAATGATCCTGGTGTCACGTTTGTAGAATACACCCTTTTCACAGCAGCTATTTTGACGTTGCAGGCTAAACACAGGTGTAATTGATAATATTAATTTTGGTCCTGTTCTATTTAGTGTGTCACAACCATTCCAGTGAGCCAGCATGCACAATACCATGGCACTGGCCCACCTAAATGGAATGGGGCCATAATTAATGTAATTAATTAAACCTGTGTTTAAAGCTGCAGCTGTTCACGTTGAGCCAATGTGATAAAACATCAGTTTTATAAAACTGTCACTATATCTTGACAGTAGTGCATGCGACAGATCATTTTTGAAAAACAAAAACAAAATCATGTTCTTCTGTGTCCTCCTGTACTCCTAAAATTATGTGCAAGTTTCTACTGTGCCTGGACAGAAACGATCGATCACAGCCAAGCTGGAGCCGACCAGTCTCTGGGCAGCTGACGAACTCTGATCAAACGGTCAAACTAGGCAACACTGACCAAATATGAATCAATATTCTGTTCCTGTAATGCCTATATCTTGCCTCAAATGTTTTCAGAAACATATTTTAGTAATGTTTAGCTGTAAAATTATAAAGGTTGTTACCCAGCCGCCATGATGAAAACACTCAAGCCAAAACCAAGCACCGCAAGCGAGCAAACTTTGTCATTTTATAGTAACAGAATTGTGGTTCATATTTGTTCAGCGCTGCCTAGTTTGACAGTTTGATCGCAGTTTACAAGCTTCGCGAGCAGTGATTGACAGCTGCTGTAGAGGCTCCAGTACGGCTCTGATTGGTTGTTTTACTCTCGTCTGTGAAACCTTGCAAAAGCCATTATGAGCAGATTATGAGCAGATTTCAGATTACCTGTCTCATAAACTATTGTGAGGTTATAGTGACCGTTATTATAAAAATAACCTTTTTTTTCAACATGTTTGCTCAAAGTTACCAACTTCAGCTTTAACCTGCAATGACATGTCAAAATTTCTGCCTGGAAAAGGACCTGTTGATCCACATGTAAGAATATCAATACTAAGTTTTTGATAACATTTTGTGACACCAAGACTGTCACTCGTGCTGCTCTACAGAAGGACACATCATTATATGCGTTCTCTACCTGCACTAAAATTTGAATAGCCTGCCTTTTGTTAAGGGTGAAAGAGTACTTGTTGAACATTGTTAAGCAAATGGACGTGTTTTATAGATGATATTATTAATTAATTTATTTAATTTAATTTACTTAATTAAAAAATAAGTCAAATGAATCACACATTTTTTCCATGTTCAAAATGCATCTTAAAGGGAAATTTGTCAAGTATTTAATACTCTTATAAACATGGGAGTGGACAAATATGCTTGCTTAATGCAAATGTATGTATATATTTATTATTGGAAATCAATTAACAACACAAAATAATGACAAATATTGTCCAGAAACCTTCACAGGTACTGCATTTAGCATAACAAATATGCTCAAATCATAACATGGCAAACTCAAGGAGTGCTAGTATGACGACATGGTTGATACCAATGGATTCCTTAGGTTTTGTAGTTTCATATTACGTGCCCGCTACAAGTTAAAAATCTGAAGTTGCGTTAATGCATTGAAGAAATTGGTGACATTGAAACAAAGTGAAACAATGTTGTTAACTTTGACAGCCCTAGTTTAAATCTAATAGTGTGATTTACCACCATCAAGTAGCCAATAGTCCATTCAGTAATGACCAGGCAGAAAGGTGTGTTAGGGGCCTTTAAGTCTCTCTCTTTACTGCGATATAGCAGAATAGCCAAGGATTAAAAGCATCAACTCAACCCCACCGGCCCCATGCCAATTACAGAGAGCTATAAAGGCCTATTTGCTCATTTACTGCAGTGTAGACAATGCTTGGTATCTATCTCTCTCTGTCTGCCATCGCTCCTTTTATTGAATATTGTGAGCCTTGTACTTTAAAACTTTGTGTTTTCCCCATCGCAAACAATCTACTGAGATTGGCTGAGTTTCTTCATAGCTACAAAATCTCACACCATCTCTAGGAAAAAAAGGAAAGCAGAAGGAGATGTTCAGAGAGATATCAAAGGTAGAGATAGTGTTTGAAAGGATTTGGGGGTAGGAGGGAGGAAAGTGCTTGCGAAGACAAATGCTCTTGTTTGTCCGTTCTTTCTCAGATTCAATCAGGTCTATATCATAGCTGCGGGGTCATATAGTCTGCTTTATCATTTCAGAGGGAAACAGACTTTTTCTCATCTTTCTCCCTGCTACCACTCCTCCTCCCATGTGTCAGCGCACGGAAACAGGGATGTGCGCAATTATGCAGCCCCTCACAGCTCTTCCTCTTTGCAAACTGAGAGACGGATCAATGAGGACACACAAGATCACAAGAGAGGATGGAGGTTGGGGGTGTTGGTTGGCTCAGATATGGATCAGCTTTAACTTGGCATGTACCAAATGAATGCCAGAGGGGGTTATCGGGGATGGAGAAACCCATGCGATAAATCAATCCTTGCCAAGCATGCATACTGCAATCAGGAACGGGTGTGCGAGGTAGGGGACAAGGTGGTGAAAAAGAAATCGATCAACCCGAGATGATCTGAGAGGAAAGATTTTCTCCTTTTTGCTCTCACTTGTTACACTCAGACATGAATGGACACGTAGATGCTGTAACACATAAAAAAAACAGCAGGTAAATAGAGAAATCTCTGTGTGTAGGCTGTGTTTCTGTATTGTGTGTGTGTCTACATGTGGTACAAAATCAACATGAGACTAGATCAGATGGTGTGTGTGTGTGTAGTACACAGTCTACATGAGTCCAGATAGGGAAGGGAGGAGAAAGCCATTAGAGATAGGAGCCTTGGTCTGAGGCTGCGTCTAATGCACGGCTACTCAGCCAGTCAACCAAAGCCTGCTTATCATGCCACGGATATGCACACACACACAACACTTTCCTCAGGCTGTCCACCAAGCCTCTTTGTCAACAAATATATAAAAGGCAGGAGGGCATTCCCTTAAATCAGACGCACGAACACACCGAAACACGAGTTTGCAGTTCAAGTGTGCAAAACAAGTTGAACTGAGGTTATTTATGGAGATTTTTCCAACTCAATTTCCATTGTTATATTCACCAGATTAAAGTATTTAAAGCAGACGTGGTGATAAACATACCATTTTTAGAGAAACTATGTTATTATTAAAAAGAAAACAATTAACTCTAGTTCCATTTATTATATTTTAAGTTATGACGCTTAACATTTTTATCGTATCAATCCTTGTTTTTAATATTATGTATTCCCTGCAGTTTTTTTACACAATAGCAGTTTAATATATTTCCGTTCTGTCATTGCTTCTCCATATAGTAGTTTTTATTGTCAGTGTTTGCCTTTCCAATGTTGGATTCAATTTACATACCCATGCACAAAAAATAATGACGGCCCTCAACCCATCCCAGTGATGGCACTGTCGGCAGCCAAAATCGGGCTAGTTTATTTGGCCCGACTCTGGGGCTTCATTCATCCCGAGTTTTAACCAAGTCGCGGTCCAATTTATTTCTTCTAGCGTCCTAATTTGGGTCGATGCTGGGCCAGGTTATTTTTGATTTGTTCATGTCATCACCACACAACAACGAACAGTCTATATTGCCCACAATGCAACTCCACCACCAACATTTTGGTTGGAAATTCGGGTGTGTTATGCTAGTGGCAGCTATCGAGGTGCTATAGCCTCAAGCCGAGATGATGAGCTGCTACTGTATTCTTGTGGACTGCCGTTTTGAAGCCTCGAGTTTGGCATTTTGTTCGTCACCATCTTGGTTAATTTTGGAACCAGAAGTGATACGAGAGGATTGAGCTAAGCACAACTGAACGCTGAATAAGACATTTTTAGGCAACCAAAATGTAAATATGAACTTTCATGAACTGAAAACACACTGTGAAAGGGTTAAAGTTACACAAAAACACAAACAACACCCAGACTGGACAACGCCGTGGTAGCGACCTGTCAATCACAAGATAGCCACACCCTAAAGAATACCCTGCTTCATGGTCTATTTGACTCTAAATGGGACGATAATTTACTAAATGAACATCATGCTGTATTAAAGAAGACTTGAAACTAGCGATTGAGATCATAAACTCATGTTTACAATGTTTACTGAGGTAATAAATCAAGTGAGAAGTAGGCTCATTTTCTCATAGACTTCTATACAATCAGACTTCTTTTTGCAGCCAGAGGAGTCGCCCCCTGCTGGCTGTTAGAAAGAATGCAAGTGCAGGGCACTTCTACATTGGATTCACTTTTCAGACCTGGACCTCAAGTGACATCATCAAGGTATTTTATGTCATGACAATTAGCATTAGTATAGTGACTTAAGCTATATCGCTACATGTAGCCTGGCTTGTGCCATGCATGAGAGCCTCCCCCCCTGCTGACAGGTTGATCTGTGCTGCCCGCCATTTATTGATGTGGCCCAAAGCCCATCCTTAAGCTGCTCTCTGAGATAGTGTCGCCTGGGATGGAGGGGTTGAGGGTGGAGTGGTGGTTGGGAGGAGATAAGCCAACGTTGCACACGAGTGCTTTGTTTATGATGAAGTGGTCCAGGCAATTACATTAGAGGCACGACGAGAGCCCTCGTCTCTCTCTCTCTCTCTCTCTTTCTCTCTGCCTCTCTCTTTCTCGGTGACTCTTTGTCACCCCGCTCACACTCCCAATGCCTCATGCGTCACTGCCAAGCGAAATGCGAGGAGACACCTCTCAAACCTTATCGGACCAGCGGTCAAGGACGGTAACTTTTGTGCCGTCCGCCTTTTTATAATGCCTGGCATGGCTCACCGAACGAGGGAGGAAGATTCACGGCGTGACACCGGTCAGCCCCAGCACCTGCACACAGCGTCCCTCTGTCGAGAGTATCTGTTCACTCTTTTATTGGAGGCCGTGATTTAGGAGGAGTAATTGACTGGAAATGGACTAGCGCAGGTGAGATGCTTTACGGCCCAAGTGTCGGCTAACTGCACAGGATTCTCACTTGATGGAGGAATGAGGAGAGAGTGCTGCAGCACACAAACAAATCTGAGCCTTAAGAAGGAATTAAATGGCGTATCAAGTCTAACAATCTTTTCTTTTTTTACACAAACAAGATAAATTGCAGTGAAACAAGTGAAATTATTTCAACCCACTGGCACATTTCATCATTTTTTTTTTTTTACCAGAGCGAGAGAAAGAAAAAAGTGATTTGAAGCTTGAATACTGCATTTAATTACTTGTTAAGATTGAGATATGCAATATGATCACTCAATAATGTAATCCCCCTGCAGGAGTGTCTGTGTTTTTTCGCTTCATTTTTTGCATCAAGATTAAACGACGACTGCACCTCAATACTTTATTATATGTATTTATAATATTCTTTTATTATATCCTGCTTCTTTTTGTGGAAGTAGTTCCATTAAAAAATCATGGCAACGACAACAAAACATGTTCCGATGCATTATGAAAGCAAACGGATCATGCTGCATGTTTTTTTCTTCAGACTGTCAGCCTGATGTCAACAGTATCAACTTTTTTTTTTTTTTCCTTTTCACATCTGGGTTCGAAACTTCTCCTGGCTCATTAAACAGTAACAAATAAGGATATAATTAGTTCTAAAACCCACATTCTCATTATGTGGCGCGGCGGAGGCGCAGCGACAAGCGGAAGACAGCCACAAACACAAAACTTGCAGCCGGCCAGATGGACAGTGTGGCTTAATGTTGTCATGTCACGGGGTCCATATGCTCTTCAGTGTGTGATTTCTGTTGGTTTAGTTGCTTAGCGTCGGGGAAGACTCCTGAGAGGCAGAGAAAACGAGATGCAGGGGAGTGTTGCTGCCCACAGGGAAACAGGCTTTGACATATGTGGAAGCACATAGCTCCTTTGGGGGTGGTGGAGGGAGAGGAGTGGAGCAGAGAGAGACTCCTCGGAGCTGTGGGGAGAAGAGTGTGATCATTCTGTCATCGAGAATTACTGTCATAATGCACACGCACGCACACACACACACAGCGAAGTACACACAGCGACGAATCGACGAATGTGTACAAACACATAACGCGTCGAAATGCTGATGTATGATATGTCGTGGCAGCCCTCGCGTAC